>JANJGN010005038.1:0-27520 GCA_026770705.1 Isurus oxyrinchus
GGATATACAGATTACCTCTGTTTGCCTCTGTTTGCCTCTGTTTAAGTATGTTTGCCTCTGTTTAAGTCGGTGTGCTTCTGTTTAAGTCTGTTTGCCTCTTTTTAAGTCTGTTTGCTTCTGTTTCAGTCTGTTTGCCTCTGTTTAAGTCTGTTTGCCTCTGTTTCAGTCTGTTTGCCTCTGTTTCACTCTGTTTGTCTCTGTTTCACTCTGTTTGCCTCTGTTTCACTCTGTTTGGCTCTGTTTCACTCTGTTTGCCTCTGTTTCTCTCTGTTTGCCTCTGGTTAAGTCTGTTTGCCCTGTTTAAGTCAGTTTGCCTGTGTTTAAGTCTGTTTGCCTCTGTTTCACTCTGTTTGCCTCTGTTTCACTCTGCATAAGTCTCTTTGCCTCTGTTTAAGTCTGTTTGCCTCTGTTTCAGTCTGTTTGCCTCTGTTTCAGTCTCTTTGCCTCTGTTTCATTCTGTTTTGCCTCTGTTTCACTCCTTTTGCGTTGTTTCACTCTTTATGCCTCTGTTTCACTCTTTATGCCTCTGTTTAAGTCTGTTTGCCTCTGTTTGCCTCTGTTTGCCTCTGTTTAAGTCTGTGTGCCTCTGTTTCAGTCTGTTTGCCTCTGTTTAAGTCTGTTTGCCTCTGTTTAGGTATGTTTGCCTCTGTTTCACTCTGTTAGCCTCTGTTTCACTCTGTTTGCCTCTGTCTGCCTCTGTTTAAGTCTGTTTGCCTCTGTTTCACTCTGTTGGCCTCTGTTTCACTCTGTTTGCCTCTGTTTCACTCTGTTTGCCTCTGTTTCACTCTGTTTGCCTCTGTTTCACTCTGTTTGCCTCTGTTTCACTCTGTTTGCCTCTCTTTGCCTCTGTTTCACTCTGTTTGCCTCTGTTTCACTCTGTTTGCCTCTGTTCCTCTCCGTTTGCCTCTGATTCACTCTTTATGCCTCTGTTTAACTCTGTTAAGTCTGTTTGCCTCTGTTTAACCCTGTTAGCCTCTGTTTGCATCTGTTTGCCTCTGTTTTCCTCTGTTTGCCTCTGTTGCCTCTGTTTGCCTCAGTTTGCCTCTGTTTGCCTCTGTTTAAGTCTGTTTGCCTCTGTTTAAGTCTGTTTGCCTCTGTTTCACTCTGTTTGCCTCTGTTTCACTCTGTTTGCCTCTGTTTCACTCTGCTTAAGTCTCTTTGCCTCTGTTTAATTCTGTTTGCCTCTGTTTCAGTCTGTTTGCCTCTGTTTCAGTCTCTTTGCCTCTGTTTCATTCTGTTTCCCTCTGTTTCACTCCTTTTGCGTTGTTTCACTCTTTATGCCTCTGTTTTACTCTTCATGCCTCTGTTTAAGTCTGTTTAAGTCTGTTTGCCTCTGTTTGCCTCTGTTTGCCTCTGTTTGCCTCTGTTTAAGTCTGTGTGCCTCTGTTTCAGTCTGTTTGCCTCTGTTTAAGTATGTTTGCCTCTGTTTAAGTCTGTTTGCCTCTGTTTCAGTCTGTTTGCCTCTGTTTAATTCTGTTTGCCTCTGTTTCACTCTGTTTGCCTCTGTTTCACTCTGTTTGCCTCTGTATGCCTCTGTTTAAGTCTGTTTGCCTCTGTTTCAGTCTGTTTGCCTCTGTTTCACTCTGTTTGCCTCTGTTTCACTCTGTTTGTCTCTGTTTCACTCTGTTTGCCTCTGTTTCACTCTGTTTGCCTCTGTTTGCCTCTGTTTCACTCTGTTTGCCTCTGATTCACTCTGTTTGCCTCTGTTTCTCTCCGTTTGCCTCTGATTCACTCTTTATGCCTCTGTTTAACTCTGTTTCAGTCTGTTTGCCTCTGTTCCAGTCTGTTTGCCTCTGTTTCATTCTCTTTGCCTCTGTTTCAATCTTTTTGCCTCTGATTCATTCTTTATGCCTCTGTTTAACTCTGTTAAGTCTGTTTGCCTCTGTTTGCCTCTGTTTAACCCTGTTAGCCTCTGTTTGCCTCTGTTTGCCTCTGTTTGCCTCTGTTTGCCTCTGTTTAAATCTGTGTGCCTGTGTATAAATCTGTTTGCCTCTGTTTAAGTATGTTTGCCTCTGTTTAAGTCTGTTTGCCTCTGTTTAATTCTGTTTGACTCTGTTTCAGTCTGTTGCCTCTGTTTCAATCTGTTTGTCTCTGTTTCACTCTGTTTGCCTCTGTTTCACTCTGTTTGGCTCTGTTTCACTCTGTTTGCCTCTGTTTCTCTCTGTTTGCCTCTGTTTCACTCTGTTTGCCTCTGTTTGCCTCTTTTTGCTTCTGTTTGCCTCTGTTTCACTCTGTTTGCCTCTGTTTCTCTCCGTTTGCCTCTGATTCACCCTTAATGCCTCTGTTTAACTCTGTTTCAGTCTGATTGTCTCTCTTCCAGTCTGTTTGCCTCTGTTTCATTCTCTTTGCCTCTGTTTCACTCTTTTTGCCTTTGATTCGCTCTTTATGCCTCTGTTTGTTTAACTCTGTTTAATTCTGTTTGCATCTGTCTGAATCTGTATAACCCTGTTTGCCTCTGTTTGCCTCTGTTTGCCTCTGTTAAAGTATGTTTGCCTCTGTTTAAGTCTGTGTGCTTCTGTTTAAGTCTGTTTGCCTCTTTTTAAGTCTCTTTGCCTCTGTTTCAGTCCGTTTGCCTCTGTTTAAGTCTGTTTGCCTCTGTTTCAGTCTGTTTGCCTCTGTTTCACTCTGTTTGTCTCTGTTTCACTCTGTTTGCCTCTGTTTCACTCTGTTTGGCTCTGTTTCACTCTGTTTGCCTCTGTTTCTCTCTGTTTGCCTCTGGTTAAGTCTGTTTGCCTCTGTTTAAGTCAGTTTGCCTCTGTTGAAGTCTGTTTGCCTCTGTTTCACTCTGTTTGCCTCTGTTTCACTCTGTTTGCCTCTGTTTCACTCTGCATAAGTCACTTTGCCTCTGTTTAAGTCTGTTTGCCTCTGTTTCAGTCTGTTTGCCTCTGTTTCAGTCTCTTTGCCTCTGTTTCATTCTGTTTGCCTCTGCTTCACTCCTTTTGCGTTGTTTCACTCTTTATGCCTCTGTTTCACTCTTTATGCCTCTGTTTAAGTCTGTTTGCCTCTGTTTGCCTCTGTTTGCCTCTGTTTAAGTCTGTGTGCCTCTGTTTCAGTCTGTTTGCCTCTGTTTAAGTCTGTTTGCCTCTGTTTAGGTATGTTTGCCTCTGTTTAAGTCGGTTTGCCTCTGTTTCAGTCTGTTTGCCTCTGTTTAATTCTGTTTGCCTCTGTTTCACTCTGTTTGCCTCTGTTTCACTCTGTTTGCCTCTGTATGCCTCTGTTTAAGTCTGTTTGCCTCTGTTTCAGTCTGTTTGCCTCTGTTTCACTCTGCTTGCCTCTGTTTCACTCTGTTTGCCTCTGTTTCTCTCTGTTTGCCTCTGTTTCACTCTGTTTGCCTCTGTTTCACTCTGTTTGCCTCTCTTTGCCTCTGTTTCACTCTGTTTGCCTCTGTTTCACTCTGTTTGCCTCTGTTTCTCTCCGTTTGCCTCTGATTCACTCTTTATGCCTCTGTTTAACTCTGTTAAGTCTGTTTGCCTCTGTTTTACCCTGTTAGCCTCTGTTTGCATCTGTTTGCCTCTGTTTTCCTCTGTTCGCCTCTGTTGCCTCTGTTTGCCTCAGTTTGCCTCTGTTTGCCTCTGTTTAAGTCTGTTTGCCTCTGTTAAAGTCTGTTTGCCTCTGTTTCACTCTGTTTGCCTCTGTTTCACTCTGTTTGCCTCTGTTTCACTCTGCTTAAGTCTCTTTGCCTCTGTTTAAGTCTGTTTGCCTCTGTTTCAGTCTGTTTGCCTCTGTTTCAGTCTCTTTGCCTCTGTTTCATTCTGTTTGCCTCTGTTTCACTCCTTTTGCGTTGTTTCACTCTTTATGCCTCTGTTTCACTCTTTATGCCTCTGTTTAAGTCTGTTTAAGTCTGTTTGCCTCTGTTTGCCTCTGTTTGCCTCTGTTTGCCTCTGTTTAAGTCTGTGTGCCTCTGTTTCAGTCTGTTTGCCTCTGTTTAAGTATGTTTGCCTCTGTTTAAGTCTGTTTGCCTCTGTTTCACTCTGTTTGCCTCTGTTGCACTCTGTTTGCCTCTGTTTCACTCTGCTTAAGTCTCTTTGCCTCTGTTTAAGTCTGTTTGCCTCTGTTTCAGTCTGTTTGCCTCTGTTTCAGTCTCTTTGCCTCTGTTTCACTCTGTTTCCCTCTGTTTCACTCCTTTTGCGTTGTTTCACTCTTTATGCCTCTGTTTCACTCTTTATGCCTCTGTTTAAGTCTGTTTAAGTCTGTTTGCCTCTGTTTGCCTCTGTTTGCCTCTGTTTAAGTCTGTGTGCCTCTGTTTCAGTCTGTTTGCCTCTGTTTAAGTATGTTTGCCTCTGTTTAAGTCTGTCTGCCTCTGTTTCACTCTGTTTGCCTCTGTTTAATTCTGTTTGCCTCTGTTTCACTCTGTTTGCCTCTGTTTCACTCTGTTTGCCTCTGTATGCCTCTGTTTAAGTCTGTTTGCCTCTGTTTCACTCTGTTTGCCTCTGTTTGCCTCTGTTTCACTCTGTTTGCCTCTGTTTCACTCTGTTTGCCTCTGTTTCTCTCCGTTTGCCTCTGATTCACTCTTTATGCCTCTGTTTAACTCTGTTTCAGTCTGTTTGCCTCTGTTCCAGTCTGTTTGCCTCTGTTTCATTCTCTTTGCCTCTGTTTCACTCTTTTTGCCTCTGATTCATTCTTTATGCCTCTGTTTAACTCTGTTAAGTCTGTTTGCCTCTGTTTGCCTCTGTTTAACCCTGTTAGCCTCTGTTTGCCTCTGTTTGCCTCTGTTTGCCTCTGTTTAAGTCTGTGTGCCTGTGTATAAATCTGTTTGCCTCTGTTTAAGTATGTTTGCCTCTGTTTAAGTCTGTTTGCCTCTGTTTAATTCTGTTTACCTCTGATTCAGTCTGTTGCCTCTGTTTCAATCTGTTTGTCTCTGTTTCACTTTGTTTGCCTCTGATTCACTCTGTTTGCCTCTGTTTCACTCTGCATAAGTCTCTTTGCCTCTGTTTAAGTCTGTTTGCCTCTGTTTCAGTCTGTTTGCCTCTGTTTCAGTCTCTTTGCCTCTGTTTCATTCTGTTTGCCTCTGTTTCACTCCTTTTGCGTTGTTTCACTCTTTATGCCTCTGTTTCACTCTTTATGCCTCTGTTTGAGTCTGTTTGCCTCTGTTTGCCTCTGTTTGCCTCAGTTTGCCTCTGTTTAAGTCTGTGTGCCTCTGTTTCAGTCTGTTTGCCTCTGTTTAAGTCTGTTTGCCTCTGTTTAGGTATGTTTGCCTCTGTTTAAGTCGGTTTGCCTCTGTTTAAGTCTGTTTGCCTCTGTTTAATTCTGTTTGCCTCTGTTTCATTCTGTTTGCCTCTGTTTCACTCTGTTTGCCTCTGTTTGCCTCTGGTTAAGTCTGTTTGCCTCTGTTTAAGTCAGTTTGCCTCTGTTTAAGTCTGTTTGCCTCTGTTTCACTCTGTTTGCCTCTGTTTAAGTATGTTTGCCTCTGTTTAAGTCTGTGTGCTTCTGTTTAAGTCTGTTTGCCTCTGTTTCAGTCTGTTTGCCTCTGTTTCACTCTTTTTATCTCTGTTTCACTCTGTTTGCCTCTGTTTCACTCTGTTTGGCTCTGTTTCACTCTGTCTGCCTCTGTTTCTCTCTGTTTGCCTCTGGTTAAGTCTGTTTGCCTCTGTTTAAGTCAGTTTGCCTCTGTTTAAGTCTGTTTGCCTCTGTTTCACTCTGTTTGCCTCTGTTTCACTCTGTTTGCCTCTGTTTGCCTCTGTTTCACTCTGCATAAGTCTCTTTGCCTCTGTTTAAGTCTGTTTGCCTCTGTTTCAGTCTGTTTGCCTCTGTTTCAGTCTCTTTGCCTCTGTTTCATTCTGTTTTCCTCTGTTTCACTCCTTTTGCGTTGTTTCACTCTTTATACCTCTGTTTCACTCTTTATGCCTCTGTTTAAGTCTGTTTGCCTCTGTTTGCCTCTGTTTGCCTCTGTTTAAGTCTGTGTGCCTCTGTTTCAGTCTGTTTGCCTCTGTTTCAGTCTGTTTGCCTCTGTTTAAGTCTGTTTGCCTCTGTTTCACTCTGTTTGCCTCTGTTTCACTCTGTTTGCCTCTGTATGCCTCTGTTTAAGTCTGTTTGCCTCTGTTTCACTCTGTTTAAGTCTCTTTGCCTCTGTTTAAGTCTCTTTGCCTCTGTTTCAGCCTTTTTGCCTCTGTTTCACTCTGTTTGCCTCTGTTTCAGTCTGTTGGCCTTGTTTCATTCTGTTTGCCTCTGTTTCAATCCTTTTGTCTCTTTCAATCTTTATGCCTCTGTTTATTTCTGTTTAACTCTGATTAAGTCTGTTTGCCTCTGTCTGCCTCTCTGTAACCCTGTTTGCTTCTGTTTGCCTCTGTTTGCCTCTGTTTGCTTCTGTTTGCCTCTGTTTAAGTCTGTATGCCGCTGTTTAAGTCCGTTTTTTCTCTGTTTAAGTCTGTTTGCCTCTGTTTAAATCTGTTAGCCTCTGTTTCACTCTTTGTGCCCCTGTTTAATCTGTTTGCCTCTGTTTCACTCTGTGTTCCTCTGTTTCACTCTGTTTGCCTCTGTTTCACTCTGTTTGCCTCTGTTTCGCTCTTTTTGCCTCTGTTTCACTCTGTTTGCCGCTGTTTCACTCTGTTTAACTCTGGTTAAGTCTGTTTGCCTCTGTTTAACCCTGTTTGCCTCTGTTTGCCTCTGTTGGCCTCTGTTTGCCTCTGTTTGCCTCTGTTTGCCTCTGTTTACCTCTGTTTAAGTCTGTTTAAGTCTATTTGCCTCTGATTAAGTCTGTTTGCCTCTGGTTAAGTCTGTTTGCCTCTGTTTCACTCTGTTTGCCCCTGTTTAAGCCTGTTTGCCTCTGTTTCACTCTGTTTGCCTCTGTTTCACTCTTTTTGCCTCTGCTTGCCTCTGTTTCAGTCTGTTTGCCTCTGTTTAAGTCTGTATGCCTCTGTTTCAGTCTGTTTGCCTCTGTTTCAGTCTGTTTGCCTCTGTTCCAGTCTGTTTGCCTCTGTTTCAATATGTTTGCCTCTGTTTCACTCTTTTTGCCTCTGATTCACTCTTTATGCCTCTGTTTAAGTCTGTTTGCCTCTGTTTGCCTCTGTTTAAACCTGGTTGCCTCTGTATGCCTCTGTTTGCCTCTGTTTACCTCTCTTTGCCTCTCTTTGCCTCTCTTTGCCTCTGTTTGCCTCTGTTTGCCTCTGTTTGCCTCTGTTTGCCTCTGTTTAAGTATGCGTGCCTCTGTTTAAGTCTGTTTGCCTCTGTTTAAGTCTGTTTGCCTCTGTTTAAGTATGTTTGCCTCTGCTTAAGTCTGTTTGCCTCTGTTTCAGTCTGTTTGCCTCTGTTTAAATCTGTTTGCCTCTGTTTAAGTCTGTTTGCCTCTGTTTCACTCTGTTTCCCTCTGTTTCACTCTGTTTGCCTCTGTTTGCCTCTGTTTAAGTCTGTTTGCCTCTGTTTCAGTCTGTTTGCCTCTGTTTCACTCTGTCCCTGTTTCACTCTGTTTGCCTCTGTTTCACTCTGTTTGCCTCTGTTTGCCTCTGTTTCTCTCTGTTTGCCTCTGTTTCACTCTGTTTGCCTCTGTTTCACTCTGTTTGCCTCTGTTTGCCTCTTTTTGCTTCTGTTTGCCTCTGTTTCACTCTGTTTGCCTCTGTTTCTCTCCGTTTGCCTCTGATTCACCCTTAATGCCTCTGTTTAACTCTGTTTCAGTCTGATTGCCTCTCTTCCAGTCTGTTTGCCTCTGTTTCATTCTCTTTGCCTCTGTTTCACTCTTTTTGCCTTTGATTCACTCTTTATGCCTCTGTTTAACTCTGTTTAAGTCTGTTTGCATCTGTCTGAATCTGTATAAGCCTGTTTGCCTCTGTTTGCCTCTGTTTGCCTCTGTTTAAGTATGTTTGCCTCTGTTTAAGTCGGTGTGCTTCTGTTTAAGTCTGTTTGCCTCTTTTTAAGTCTGTTTGCCTCTGTTTCAGTCTGTTTGCCTCTGAATAAGTCTGTTTGCCTCTGTTTCAGTCTGTTTGCCTCTGTTTCACTCTGTTTGTCTCTGTTTCACTCTGTTTGCCTCTGTTTCACTCTGTTTGGCTCTGTTTCACTCTGTTTGCCTCTGTTTCTCTCTGTTTGCCTCTGGTTAAGTCTGTTTGCCTCTGTTTAAGTCAGTTTGCCTGTGTTTAAGTCTGTTTGCCTCTGTTTCACTCTGTTTGCCTCTGTTTCACTCTGCATAAGTCTCTTTGCCTCTGTTTAAGTCTGTTTGCCTCTGTTTCAGTCTGTTTGCCTCTGTTTCAGTCTCTTTGCCTCTGTTTCATTCTGTTTGCCTCTGTTTCACTCCTTTTGCGTTGTTTCACTCTTTATGCCTCTGTTTCACTCTTTATGCCTCTGTTTAAGTCTGTTTGCCTCTGTTTGCCTCTGTTTGCCTCTGTTTAAGTCTGTGTGCCTCTGTTTCAGTCTGTTTGCCTCTGTTTAAGTCTGTTTGCCTCTGTTTAGGTATGTTTGCCTCTGTTTAAGTCGGTTTGCCTCTGTTTCAGTCTGTTTGCCTCTGTTTAATTCTGTTTGCCTCTGTTTCACTCTGTTTGCCTCTGTTTCACTCTGTTTGCCTCTGTATGCCTCTGTTTAAGTCTGTTTGCCTCTGTTTCAGTCTGTTTGCCTCTGTTTCACTCTGTTGGCCTCTGTTTCACTCTGTTTGCCTCTGTTTCACTCTGTTTGCCTCTGTTTCTCTCTGTTTGCCTCTGTTTCACTCTGTTTGCCTCTGTTTCACTCTGTTTGCCTCTCTTTGCCTCTGTTTCACTCTGTTTGCCTCTGTTTCACTCTGTTTGCCTCTGTTCCTCTCCGTTTGCCTCTGATTCACTCTTTATGCCTCTGTTTAACTCTGTTAAGTCTGTTTGCCTCTGTTTGACCCTGTTAGCCTCTGTTTGCATCTGTTTGCCTCTGTTTTCCTCTGTTTGCCTCTGTTGCCTCTGTTTGCCTCAGTTTGCCTCTGTTTGCCTCTGTTTAAGTCTGTTTGCCTCTGTTTAAGTCTGTTTGCCTCTGTTTCACTCTGTTTGCCTCTGTTTCACTCTGTTTGCCTCTGTTTCACTCTGCTTAAGTCTCTTTGCCTCTGTTTAAGTCTGTTTGCCTCTGTTTCAGTCTGTTTGCCTCTGTTTCAGTCTCTTTGCCTCTGTTTCATTCTGTTTCCCTCTGTTTCACTCCTTTTGCGTTGTTTCACTCTTTATGCCTCTGTTTCACTCTTCATGCCTCTGTTTAAGTCTGTTTAAGTCTGTTTGCCTCTGTTTGCCTCTGTTTGCCTCTGTTTAAGTCTGTGTGCCTCTGTTTCAGTCTGTTTGCCTCTGTTTAAGTATGTTTGCCTCTGTTTAAGTCTGTTTGCCTCTGTTTCAGTCTGTTTGCCTCTGTTTAATTCTGTTTGCCTCTGTTTCACTCTGTTTGCCTCTGTTTCACTCTGTTTGCCTCTGTATGCCTCTGTTTAAGTCTGTTTGCCTCTGTTTCAGTCTGTTTGCCTCTGTTTCACTCTGTTTGCCTCTGTTTCACTCTGTTTGTCTCTGTTTCACTCTGTTTGCCTCTGTTTCACTCTGTTTGCCTCTGTTTGCCTCTGTTTCACTCTGTTTGCCTCTGATTCACTCTGTTTGCCTCTGTTTCTCTCCGTTTGCCTCTGATTCAATCTTTATGCCTCTGTTTAACTCTGTTTCAGTCTGTTTGCCTCTGTTCCAGTCTGTTTGCCTCTGTTTCATTCTCTTTGCCTCTGTTTCACTCTTTTTGCCTCTGATTCATTCTTTATGCCTCTGTTTAACTCTGTTAAGTCTGTTTGCCTCTGTTTGCCTCTGTTTAACCCTGTTAGCCTCTGTTTGCCTCTGTTTGCCTCTGTTTGCCTCTGTTTAAATCTGCGTGCCTGTGTATAAATCTGTTTGCCTCTGTTTAAGTATGTTTGCCTCTGTTTAAGTCTGTTTGCCTCTGTTTAATTCTGTTTGCCTCTGTTTCAGTCTGTTGCCTCTGTTTCAATCTGTTTGTCTCTGTTTCACTCTGTTTGCCTCTGTTTCACTCTGTTTGGCTCTGTTTCACTCTGTTTGCCTCTGTTTCAATCTGTTTGCCTCTGTTTCACTCTGTTTGCCTCTGTTTGCCTCTTTTTGCTTCTGTTTGCCTCTGTTTCACTCTGTTTGCCTCTGTTTCTCTCCGTTTGCCTCTGATTCACCCTTAATGCCTCTGTTTAAGTCTGTTTGCCTCTGTTTCAGTCTGTTTGCCTCTGTTTCAGTCTCTTTGCCTCTGTTTCATTCTGTTTTCCTCTGTTTCACTCCTTTTGCGTTGTTTCACTCTTTATGCCTCTGTTTCACTCTTTATGCCTCTGTTTAAGTCTGTTTGCCTCTGTTTGCCTCTGTTTGCCTCTGTTTGCCTCTGTTTAAGTCTGTGTGCCTCTGTTTCAGTCTGTTTGCCTCTGTTTCAGTCTGTTTGCCTCTGTTTAAGTCTGTTTGCCTCTGTTTCACTCTGTTTGCCTCTGTTTCACTCTGTTTGCCTCTGTATGCCTCTGTTTAAGTCTGTTTGCCTCTGTTTCACTCTGTTTAAGTCTCTTTGCCTCTGTTTAAGTCTCTTTGCCTCTGTTTCAGCCTTTTTGCCTCTGTTTCACTCTGTTTGCCTCTGTTTCAGTCTGTTGGCCTTGTTTCATTCTGTTTGCCTCTGTTTCAATCCTTTTGTCTCTTTCAATCTTTATGCCTCTGTTTATTTCTGTTTAACTCTGATTAAGTCTGTTTGCCTCTGTTTGCCTCTCTGTAACCCTGTTTGCTTCTGTTTGCCTCTGTTTGCCTCTGTTTGCTTCTGTTTGCCTCTGTTTAGGTCTGTATGCCGCTGTTTAAGTCCGTTTTTTCTCTGTTTAAGTCTGTTTGCCTCTGTTTAAATCTGTTAGCCTCTGTTTCACTCTTTGTGCCCCTGTTTAATCTGTTTGCCTCTGTTTCACTCTGTGTTCCTCTGTTTCACTCTGTTTGCCTCTGTTTCACTCTGTTTGCCTCTGTTTCGCTCTTTTTGCCTCTGTTTCACTCTGTTTGCCGCTGTTTCACTCTGTTTAACTCTGGTTAAGTCTGTTTGCCTCTGTTTAACCCTGTTTGCCTCTGTTTGCCTCTGTTGGCCTCTGTTTGCCTCTGTTTGCCTCTGTTTGCCTCTGTTTACCTCTGTTTAAGTCTGTTTAAGTCTATTTGCCTCTGATTAAGTCTGTTTGCCTCTGGTTAAGTCTGTTTGCCTCTGTTTCACTCTGTTTGCCCCTGTTTAAGCCCGTTTGCCTCTGTTTCACTCTGTTTGCCTCTGTTTCACTCTTTTTGCCTCTGCTTGCCTCTGTTTCAGTCTGTTTGCCTCTGTTTAAGTCTGTATGCCTCTGTTTCAGTCTGTTTGCCTCTGTTTCAGTCTGTTTGCCTCTGTTCCAGTCTGTTTGCCTCTGTTTCAATCTGTTTGCCTCTGTTTCACTCTTTTTGCCTCTGATTCACTCTTTATGCCTCTGTTTAAGTCTGTTTGCCTCTGTTTGCCTCTGTTTAACCCTGGTTGCCTCTGTATGCCTCTGTTTGCCTCTGTTTACCTCTCTTTGCCTCTCTTTGCCTCTGTTTGCCTCTGTTTGCCTCTGTTTGCCTCTGTTTAAGTATGCGTGCCTCTGTTTAAGTCTGTTTGCCTCTGTTTAAGTCTGTTTGCCTCTGTTTAAGTATGTTTGCCTCTGCTTAAGTCTGTTTGCCTCTGTTTCAGTCTGTTTGCCTCTGTTTAAATCTGTTTGCCTCTGTTTAAGTCTGTTTGCCTCTGTTTCACTCTGTTTCCCTCTGTTTCACTCTGTTTGCCTCTGTTTGCCTCTGTTTAAGTCTGTTTGCCTCTGTTTCAGTCTGTTTGCCTCTGTTTCACTCTGTCCCTGTTTCACTCTGTTTGCCTCTGTTTCACTCTGTTTGCCTCTGTTTGCCTCTGTTTCTCTCTGTTTGCCTCTGTTTCACTCTGTTTGCCTCTGTTTCACTCTGTTTGCCTCTGTTTGCCTCTTTTTGCTTCTGTTTGCCTCTGTTTCACTCTGTTTGCCTCTGTTTCTCTCCGTTTGCCTCTGATTCACCCTTAATGCCTCTGTTTAACTCTGTTTCAGTCTGATTGCCTCTCTTCCAGTCTGTTTGCCTCTGTTTCATTCTCTTTGCCTCTGTTTCACTCTTTTTGCCTTTGATTCACTCTTTATGCCTCTGTTTAACTCTGTTTAAGTCTGTTTGCATCTGTCTGAATCTGTATAAGCCTGTTTGCCTCTGTTTGCCTCTGTTTGCCTCTGTTTAAGTATGTTTGCCTCTGTTTAAGTCGGTGTGCTTCTGTTTAAGTCTGTTTGCCTCTTTTTAAGTCTGTTTGCCTCTGTTTCAGTCTGTTTGCCTCTGAATAAGTCTGTTTGCCTCTGTTTCAGTCTGTTTGCCTCTGTTTCACTCTGTTTGTCTCTGTTTCACTCTGTTTGCCTCTGTTTCACTCTGTTTGGCTCTGTTTCACTCTGTTTGCCTCTGTTTCTCTCTGTTTGCCTCTGGTTAAGTCTGTTTGCCTCTGTTTAAGTCAGTTTGCCTGTGTTTAAGTCTGTTTGCCTCTGTTTCACTCTGTTTGCCTCTGTTTCACTCTGCATAAGTCTCTTTGCCTCTGTTTAAGTCTGTTTGCCTCTGTTTCAGTCTGTTTGCCTCTGTTTCAGTCTCTTTGCCTCTGTTTCATTCTGTTTGCCTCTGTTTCACTCCTTTTGCGTTGTTTCACTCTTTATGCCTCTGTTTCACTCTTTATGCCTCTGTTTAAGTCTGTTTGCCTCTGTTTGCCTCTGTTTGCCTCTGTTTAAGTCTGTGTGCCTCTGTTTCAGTCTGTTTGCCTCTGTTTAAGTCTGTTTGCCTCTGTTTAGGTATGTTTGCCTCTGTTTAAGTCGGTTTGCCTCTGTTTCAGTCTGTTTGCCTCTGTTTAATTCTGTTTGCCTCTGTTTCACTCTGTTTGCCTCTGTTTCACTCTGTTTGCCTCTGTATGCCTCTGTTTAAGTCTGTTTGCCTCTGTTTCAGTCTGTTTGCCTCTGTTTCACTCTGTTGGCCTCTGTTTCACTCTGTTTGCCTCTGTTTCACTCTGTTTGCCTCTGTTTCTCTCTGTTTGCCTCTGTTTCACTCTGTTTGCCTCTGTTTCACTCTGTTTGCCTCTCTTTGCCTCTGTTTCACTCTGTTTGCCTCTGTTTCACTCTGTTTGCCTCTGTTCCTCTCCGTTTGCCTCTGATTCACTCTTTATGCCTCTGTTTAACTCTGTTAAGTCTGTTTGCCTCTGTTTGACCCTGTTAGCCTCTGTTTGCATCTGTTTGCCTCTGTTTTCCTCTGTTTGCCTCTGTTGCCTCTGTTTGCCTCAGTTTGCCTCTGTTTGCCTCTGTTTAAGTCTGTTTGCCTCTGTTTAAGTCTGTTTGCCTCTGTTTCACTCTGTTTGCCTCTGTTTCACTCTGTTTGCCTCTGTTTCACTCTGCTTAAGTCTCTTTGCCTCTGTTTAAGTCTGTTTGCCTCTGTTTCAGTCTGTTTGCCTCTGTTTCAGTCTCTTTGCCTCTGTTTCATTCTGTTTCCCTCTGTTTCACTCCTTTTGCGTTGTTTCACTCTTTATGCCTCTGTTTCACTCTTCATGCCTCTGTTTAAGTCTGTTTAAGTCTGTTTGCCTCTGTTTGCCTCTGTTTGCCTCTGTTTGCCTCTGTTTAAGTCTGTGTGCCTCTGTTTCAGTCTGTTTGCCTCTGTTTAAGTATGTTTGCCTCTGTTTAAGTCTGTTTGCCTCTGTTTCAGTCTGTTTGCCTCTGTTTAATTCTGTTTGCCTCTGTTTCACTCTGTTTGCCTCTGTTTCACTCTGTTTGCCTCTGTATGCCTCTGTTTAAGTCTGTTTGCCTCTGTTTCAGTCTGTTTGCCTCTGTTTCACTCTGTTTGCCTCTGTTTCACTCTGTTTGTCTCTGTTTCACTCTGTTTGCCTCTGTTTCACTCTGTTTGCCTCTGTTTGCCTCTGTTTCACTCTGTTTGCCTCTGATTCACTCTGTTTGCCTCTGTTTCTCTCCGTTTGCCTCTGATTCAATCTTTATGCCTCTGTTTAACTCTGTTTCAGTCTGTTTGCCTCTGTTCCAGTCTGTTTGCCTCTGTTTCATTCTCTTTGCCTCTGTTTCACTCTTTTTGCCTCTGATTCATTCTTTATGCCTCTGTTTAACTCTGTTAAGTCTGTTTGCCTCTGTTTGCCTCTGTTTAACCCTGTTAGCCTCTGTTTGCCTCTGTTTGCCTCTGTTTGCCTCTGTTTAAATCTGCGTGCCTGTGTATAAATCTGTTTGCCTCTGTTTAAGTATGTTTGCCTCTGTTTAAGTCTGTTTGCCTCTGTTTAATTCTGTTTGCCTCTGTTTCAGTCTGTTGCCTCTGTTTCAATCTGTTTGTCTCTGTTTCACTCTGTTTGCCTCTGTTTCACTCTGTTTGGCTCTGTTTCACTCTGTTTGCCTCTGTTTCTCTCTGTTTGCCTCTGTTTCACTCTGTTTGCCTCTGTTTGCCTCTTTTTGCTTCTGTTTGCCTCTGTTTCACTCTGTTTGCCTCTGTTTCTCTCCGTTTGCCTCTGATTCACCCTTAATGCCTCTGTTTAACTCTGTTTCAGTCTGATTGCCTCTGTTCCAGTCTGTTTGCCTCTGTTTCATTCTCTTTGCCTCTGTTTCACTCTTTTTGCCTTTGATTCGCTCTTTATGCCTCTGTTTAACTCTGTTTAATTCTGTTTGCATCTGTCTGAATGTGTATAACCCTGTTTGCCTCTGTTTGCCTCTGTTTGCCTCTGTTAAAGTATGTTTGCCTGTGTTTAAGTCTGTGTGCTTCTGTTTAAGTCTGTTTGCCTCTTTTTAAGTCTGTTTGCCTCTGTTTCAGTCTGTTTGCCTCTGTTTAAGTCTGTTTGCCTCTGTTTCAGTCTGTTTGCCTCTGTTTCACTCTGTTTGTCTCTGTTTCACTCTGTTTGCCTCTGTTTCACTCTGTTTGGCTCTGTTTCACTCTGTTTGCCTCTGTTTCTCTCTGTTTGCCTCTGGTTAAGTCTGTTTGCCTCTGTTTAAGTCAGTTTGCCTCTGTTGAAGTCTGTTTGCCTCTGTTTCACTCTGTTTGCCTCTGTTTCACTCTGTTTGCCTCTGTTTCACTCTGCATAAGTCACTTTGCCTCTGTTTAAGTCTGTTTGCCTCTGTTTCAGTCTGTTTGCCTCTGTTTCAGTCTCTTTGCCTCTGTTTCATTCTGTTTGCCTCTGCTTCACTCCTTTTGCGTTGTTTCACTCTTTATGCCTCTGTTTCACTCTTTATGCCTCTGTTTAAGTCTGTTTGCCTCTGTTTGCCTCTGTTTGCCTCTGTTTAAGTCTGTGTGCCTCTGTTTCAGTCTGTTTGCCTCTTTTTAAGTCTGTTTGCCTCTGTTTAGGTATGTTTGCCTCTGTTTAAGTCGGTTTGCCTCTGTTTCAGTCTGTTTGCCTCTGTTTAATTCTGTTTGCCTCTGTTTCACTCTGTTTGCCTCTGTTTCACTCTGTTTGCCTCTGTATGCCTCTGTTTAAGTCTGTTTGCCTCTGTTTCAGTCTGTTTGCCTCTGTTTCACTCTGCTTGCCTCTGTTTCACTCTGTTTGCCTCTGTTTCTCTCTGTTTGCCTCTGTTTCACTCTGTTTGCCTCTGTTTCACTCTGTTTGCCTCTCTTTGCCTCTGTTTCACTCTGTTTGCCTCTGTTTCACTCTGTTTGCCTCTGTTTCTCTCCGTTTGCCTCTGATTCACTCTTTATGCCTCTGTTTAACTCTGTTAAGTCTGTTTGCCTCTGTTTTACCCTGTTAGCCTCTGTTTGCATCTGTTTGCCTCTGTTTTCCTCTGTTCGCCTCTGTTGCCTCTGTTTGCCTCAGTTTGCCTCTGTTTGCCTCTGTTTAAGTCTGTTTGCCTCTGTTAAAGTCTGTTTGCCTCTGCTTCACTCTGTTTGCCTCTGTTTCACTCTGTTTGCCTCTGTTTCACTCTGCTTAAGTCTCTTTGCCTCTGTTTAAGTCTGTTTGCCTCTGTTTCAGTCTGTTTGCCTCTGTTTCAGTCTCTTTGCCTCTGTTTCATTCTGTTTGCCTCTGTTTCACTCCTTTTGCGTTGTTTCACTCTTTATGCCTCTGTTTCACTCTTTATGCCTCTGTTTAAGTCTGTTTAAGTCTGTTTGCCTCTGTTTGCCTCTGTTTGCCTCTGTTTGCCTCTGTTTAAGTCTGTGTGCCTCTGTTTCAGTCTGTTTGCCTCTGTTTAAGTATGTTTGCCTCTGTTTAAGTCTGTTTGCCTCTGTTTCACTCTGTTTGCCTCTGTTTCACTCTGTTTGCCTCTGTTTCACTCTGCTTAAGTCTCTTTGCCTCTGTTTAAGTCTGTTTGCCTCTGTTTCAGTCTGTTTGCCTCTGTTTCAGTCTCTTTGCCTCTGTTTCATTCTGTTTCCCTCTGTTTCACTCCTTTTGCGTTGTTTCACTCCTTATGCCTCTGTTTCACTCTTTATGCCTCTGTTTAAGTCTGTTTAAGTCTGTTTGCCTCTGTTTGCCTCTGTTTGCCTCTGTTTAAGTCTGTGTGCCTCTGTTTCAGTCTGTTTGCCTCTGTTTAAGTATGTTTGCCTCTGTTTAAGTCTGTCTGCCTCTGTTTCAGTCTGTTTGCCTCTGTTTAAGTCTGTTTGCCTCTGTTTCACTCTGTTTGCCTCTGTTTCACTCTGTTTGCCTCTGTATGCCTCTGTTTAAGTCTGTTTGCCTCTGTTTCAGTCTGTTTGCCTCTGTTTCACTCTGTTTGCCTCTGTTTCACTCTGTTTGTCTCTGTTTCACTCTGTTTGCCTCTGTTTCACTCTGTTTGCCTCTGTTTGCCTCTGTTTCACTCTGTTTGCCTCTGTTTCACTCTGTTTGCCTCTGTTTCTCTCCGTTTGCCTCTGATTCACTCTTTATGCCTCTGTTTAACTCTGTTTCAGTCTGTTTGCCTCTGTTCCAGTCTGTTTGCCTCTGTTTCATTCTCTTTGCCTCTGTTTCACTCTTTTTGCCTCTGATTCATTCTTTATGCCTCTGTTTAACTCTGTTAAGTCTGTTTGCCTCTGTTTGCCTCTGTTTAACCCTGTTAGCCTCTGTTTGCCTCTGTTTGCCTCTGTTTGCCTCTGTTTGCCTCTGTTTAAGTCTGTGTGCCAGTGTATAAATCTGTTTGCCTCTGTTTAAGTATGTTTGCCTCTGTTTAAGTCTGTTTGCCTCTGTTTAATTCTGTTTGCCTCTGATTCAGTCTGTTGCCTCTGTTTCAATCTGCTTAAGTCTCTTTGCCTCTGTTTAAGTCTGTTTGCCTCTGTTTCAGTCTGTTTGCCTCTGTTTCAGTCTCTTTGCCTCTGTTTCATTCTGTTTGCCTCTGTTTCACTCCTTTTGCGTTGTTTCACTCTTTATGCCTCTGTTTCACTCTTTATGCCTCTGTTTAAGTCTGTTTAAGTCTGTTTGCCTCTGTTTGCCTCTGTTTGCCTCTGTTTGCCTCTGTTTAAGTCTGTGTGCCTCTGTTTCAGTCTGTTTGCCTCTGTTTAAGTATGTTTGCCTCTGTTTAAGTCTGTTTGCCTCTGTTTCACTCTGTTTGCCTCTGTTTCACTCTGTTTGCCTCTGTTTCACTCTGCTTAAGTCTCTTTGCCTCTGTTTAAGTCTGTTTGCCTCTGTTTCAGTCTGTTTGCCTCTGTTTCAGTCTCTTTGCCTCTGTTTCATTCTGTTTCCCTCTGTTTCACTCCTTTTGCGTTGTTTCACTCCTTATGCCTCTGTTTCACTCTTTATGCCTCTGTTTAAGTCTGTTTAAGTCTGTTTGCCTCTGTTTGCCTCTGTTTGCCTCTGTTTAAGTCTGTGTGCCTCTGTTTCAGTCTGTTTGCCTCTGTTTAAGTATGTTTGCCTCTGTTTAAGTCTGTCTGCCTCTGTTTCAGTCTGTTTGCCTCTGTTTAAGTCTGTTTGCCTCTGTTTCACTCTGTTTGCCTCTGTTTCACTCTGTTTGCCTCTGTATGCCTCTGTTTAAGTCTGTTTGCCTCTGTTTCAGTCTGTTTGCCTCTGTTTCACTCTGTTTGCCTCTGTTTCACTCTGTTTGTCTCTGTTTCACTCTGTTTGCCTCTGTTTCACTCTGTTTGCCTCTGTTTGCCTCTGTTTCACTCTGTTTGCCTCTGTTTCACTCTGTTTGCCTCTGTTTCTCTCCGTTTGCCTCTGATTCACTCTTTATGCCTCTGTTTAACTCTGTTTCAGTCTGTTTGCCTCTGTTCCAGTCTGTTTGCCTCTGTTTCATTCTCTTTGCCTCTGTTTCACTCTTTTTGCCTCTGATTCATTCTTTATGCCTCTGTTTAACTCTGTTAAGTCTGTTTGCCTCTGTTTGCCTCTGTTTAACCCTGTTAGCCTCTGTTTGCCTCTGTTTGCCTCTGTTTGCCTCTGTTTGCCTCTGTTTAAGTCTGTGTGCCAGTGTATAAATCTGTTTGCCTCTGTTTAAGTATGTTTGCCTCTGTTTAAGTCTGTTTGCCTCTGTTTAATTCTGTTTGCCTCTGATTCAGTCTGTTGCCTCTGTTTCAATCTGTTTGTCTCTGTTTCACTCTGTTTGCCTCTGTTTCACTCTGTTTGGCTCTGTTTCACTCTGTTTGCCTCTGTTTCTCTCTGTTTGCCTCTGTTTCACTCTGTTTGCCTCTGTTTGCCTCTTTTTGCTTCTGTTTGCCTCTGTTTCACTCTGTTTGCCTCTGTTTCTCTCCGTTTGCCTCTGATTCACACTTAATGCCTCTGTTTAACTCTGTTTCAGTCTGATTGCCTCTGTTCCAGTCTGTTTGCCTCTGTTTCATTCTCTTTGCCTCTGTTTCACTCTTTTTGCCTTTGATTCGCTCTTTATGCCTCTGTTTAACTCTGTTTAATTCTGTTTGCATCTGTCTGAATCTGTATAACCCTGTTTGCCTCTGTTTGCCTCTGTTTAAGTATGTTTGCCTCTGTTTAAGTCTGTGTGCTTCTGTTTAAGTCTGTTTGCCTCTTTTTAAGTCTGTTTGCCTCTGTTTCAGTCTGTTTGCCTCTGTTTAAGTCTGTTTGCCTCTGTTTCAGTCTGTTTGCCTCTGTTTCACTCTGTATGTCTCTGTTTCACTCTGTTTGCCTCTGTTTCACTCTGTTTGGCTCTGTTTCACTCTGTTTGCCTCTGTTTCTCTCTGTTTGCCTCTGGTTAAGTCTGTTTGCCTCTGTTTAAGTCAGTTTGCCTCTGTTGAAGTCTGTTTGCCTCTGTTTCACTCTGTTTGCCTCTGTTTCACTCTGTTTGCCTCTGTTTCACTCTGCATAAGTCACTTTGCCTCTGTTTAAGTCTGTTTGCCTCTGTTTCAGTCAGTTTGCCTCTGTTTCAGTCTCTTTGCCTCTGTTTCATTCTGTTTGCCTCTGTTTCACTCCTTTTGCGTTGTTTCACTCTTTATGCCTCTGTTTCACTCTTTATGCCTCTGTTTAAGTCTGTTTGCCTCTGTTTGCCTCTGGTTGCCTCTGTTTGCCTCTGTTTAAGTCTGTGTGCCTCTGTTTCAGTCTGTTTGCCTCTGTTTAAGTCTGTTTGCCTCTGTTTAGGTATGTTTGCCTCTGTTTAAGTCGGTTTGCATCTGTTTCAGTCTGTTTGCCTCTGTTTAATTCTGTTTGCCTCTGTTTCACTCTGTTTGCCTCTGTTTCACTCTGTTTGCCTCTGTATGCCTCTGTTTAAGTCTGTTTGCCTCTGTTTCAGTCTGTTTGCCTCTGTTTCACTCTGTTTGCCTCTGTTTCACTCTGCTTGCCTCTGTTTCACTCTGTTTGCCTCTGTTTCTCTCTGTTTGCATCTGTTTCACTCTGTTTGCCTCTGTTTCACTCTGTTTGCCTCTCTTTGCCTCTGTTTCACTCTGTTTGCCTCTGTTTCACTCTGTTTGCCTCTGTTTCTCTCCGTTTGCCTCTGATTCACTCTTTATGCCTCTGTTTAACTCTGTTAAGTCTGTTTGCGTCTGTTTAACCCTGTTAGCCTCTGTTTGCATCTGTTTGCCTCTGTTTTCCTCTGTTCGCCTCTGTTGCCTCTGTTTGCCTCAGTTTGCCTCTGTTTGCCTCTGTTTAAGTCTGTTTGCCTCTGTATAAGTCTGTTTGCCTCTGTTTCACTCTGTTTGCCTCTGTTTCACTCTGTTTGCCTCTGTTTCACTCTGCTTAAGTCTCTTTGCCTCTGTTTAAGTCTGTTTGACTCTGTTTCAGTCTGTTTGCCTCTGTTTCAGTCTCTTTGCCTCTGTTTCATTCTGTTTGCCTCTGTTTCACTCCTTTTGCGTTGTTTCACTCTTTATGCCTCTGTTTCACTCTTTATGCCTCTGTTTAAGTCTGTTTAAGTCTGTTTGCCTCTGTTTGCCTCTGTTTGCCTCTGTTTAAGTCTGAGTGCCTCTGTTTCAGTCTGTTTGCCTCTGTTTAAGTATGTTTGCCTCTGTTTAAGTCTGTTTGCCTCTGTTTCACTCTGGTTGCCTCTGTTTCACTCTGTTTGCCTCTGTATGCCTCTGTTTAAGTCTGTTTGCCTCTGTTTCAGTCTGTTTGCCTCTGTTTCACTCTGTTTGCCTCTGTTTCACTCTGTTTGTCTCTGTTTGCCTCTGTTTGCCTCTTTTTCACTCTGTTTGCCTCTGTTTGCCTCTGTTTCACTCTGTTTGCCTCTGTTTCACTCTGTTTGCCTCTGTTTCTCTCCGTTTGCCTCTGATTCACTCTTTATGCCTCTGTTTAACTCTGTTTCAGTCTGTTTGCCTCTGTTCCAGTCTGTTTGCCTCTGTTTCATTCTCTTTGCCTCTGTTTCACTCTTTTTGCCTCTGATTCATTCTTTATGCCTCTGTTTAACTCTGTTAAGTCTGTTTGCCTCTGTTTGCCTCTGTTTAACCCTGTTAGCCTCTGTTTGCCTCTGTTTGCCTCTGTTTGCCTCTGTTTGCCTCTGTTTATGTCTGTGTGCCTGTGTATAAATCTGTTTGCCTCTGTTTAAGTATGTTTGCCTCTGTTTAAGTCTGTTTACCTCTGTTTAATTCTGTTTGCCTCTGTTTCAGTCTGTTGCCTCTGTTTCAATCTGTTTGTCTCTGTTTCACTCTGTTTGCCTCTGTTTCACTCTGTTTGGCTCTGTTTCACTCTGTTTGCCTCTGTTTCTCTCTGTTTGCCTCTGTTTCACTCTGTTTGCCTCTGTTTAAGACTGTTTGCCTCTGTTTAAGTCTGTTTGCCTCTGTTTAAGTCTGTTTGCCTCTGTTTCACTCTGTTTGCCCCTGTTTAAGTCTGTTAGCCTCTGTTTCACTCTGTTTGCCTCTGTTTCACTCTGTTTGCCTCTGTTTCACTCTGTTTGCCTCTGTTTCACTCTTTTTGCCTCTGTTTGCTTCTGTTTAAGTCTGTTTGCCTCTGCTTAAGTCCGTATGCCTCTGTTTCAGTCTGTTTGCCTCTGTTTCAGTCTGTTTGCCTCTGTTTCATTCTGTTTGCCTCTGTTTCACTCTGTTTGCCTCTGTTTCACTCTGTTTGCCTCTGTTTAAGTCTTCTTGCCTCTGTTTCACTCTGTTTGCCTCTATTTCCTCTTCTTGCCTCTCTTTCACTCTGTTTGGATCTGTTTAAGTCTGTTTGCCTCTGTTTGCCTCTGTTTAATTCTGTTTGCCTCTGTTTGCCCCTGTTTGCCTCTGTTTGCCTCTGTTTGCCTCTGTTTTAGTCTGTTTGCCTCTGTTTAAGTCTGTTTGCCTCTGTTTAAGTCTGTTTGCCTCTGTTTAAGTTTGTTTGCCTCTGTTTAAGTCTGTTTGCCTCTGTTTCACTCTGTTTGCCTCTGTTTCACTCTGTTTGCCTCTGTTTCACTCTGTTTGCCTCTGTTTCACTCTGTTTAAGTCTCTTTGCCTCTGTTTAAGTCTCTTTGCCTCTGTTTCAGTCGGTTTGCCTCTGTTTCAGTCTGTTTGCCTCTGTTTCAGTCTGTTTCCTCTGTTTCATTCTGTTTGCCTCTGTTTCACTCCTTTTGCCTCTGTTTCACTCTTTATGCCTCTGTTTATCTCTGTTTAACTCTGTTTAAGTCTGTTTGCCTCTGTTTGCCTCTGTTTAACCCTTTTTGCTTCTGTTTGCCTCTGTTTGCCTCTGTTTGCCATTGTTTGCCTCTGTTTAAGTCTGTATGCCTCTGTTTAAGTCTGTTTGCCTCTGTTTAAGTCTGTTTGCCTCTGTTTAATTCTGTTTGCCTCTGTTTAAATCTGTTTGCCTCTGTTTCACTCTGTGTGCCCATGTTTAAGTCTGTTTGCCTCTGTTTCACTCTGTGTGCCTTGTTTCACTCTGTTTGCCTCTGTTTCACTCTGTTTCCTTCTGTTTCACTCTGTTTGCCACTGTGTCGCTCTTTTTGCCTCTGTTTGTCTCTATTTAATTCTGTTTGCCTCTGTTTAAGTCTGTTTGCCTCTGTTTCAGTCTGTTTGCCTCTGTTTCATTTTGTTTGCCTCCGTTTCAGTCTCTTTGCCTCTGTTTCACTTTTTATGCCTCTGTTTAACTCTGTTTAACTCTGTTTAAGTCTGTTTGCCTCTGTTTAACCCTGTTTGCCTCTGTTTCAATATGTTTGCCCCTGTATAAGTCTGTTTGCCTCTGTTTAACTCTGTTTGCCTCTGTTTAACTCTGTTTAACTCTGTTTAAGTCTGTTTGCCTCTGTTTGCCTCTGTTTAACCTTGTTTGCCTCCGTTTGCCTCCGTTTGCCTCCGTTTGCCTCTGTTTGCCTCTGTTTGCCTCTTTTTAAGTCTGTTTGCCTCTTTTTAAGTCTGTTTGCCTCTGTTTAAGTCTGTTTGCCTCTGTTTGCCTCTGTTTCACTCTGTTTGCCTCTGTTTCACACTGTTTGCCTCTTTTTCAGCCTGTTTGCCTCTGTTTCACTCTGTTTAAGTCTCTTTGCCTCTGTTTAAGTCTCTTTGCCTCTGTTTCAGTCTTTTTGCCTCTGTTTCACTCTGTTTGCCTCTGTTTCAGTCTGTTGGCCTCTGTTTCATTCTGTTTGCCTCTGTTTCAATCCTTTTGACTCTGTTTCAATCTTTATGCCTCTGTTTATCTCTGTTTAACTCTGATTAAGTCTGTTTGCCTCTGTTTGCCTCTCTGTAACCCTGTTTGCTTCTGTTTGCCTCTGTTTGCCTCTGTTTGCCTCTGTTTAAGTCTGTATGCCTCTGTTTAAGTCCGTTTTTTCTCTGTTTAAGTCTGTTTGCCTCTGTTTAAATCTGTTAGCCTCTGTTTCACTCTTTGTGCCCCTGTTTAAGTCTGTTTGCCTCTGTTTCACTCTGTGTGCCTCTGTTTCACTCTGTTTGCCTCTGTTTCACTCTGTTTGCCTCTGTTTCGCTCTTTTTGCCTCTGTTTCACTCTGTTTGCCTCTGTTTCACTCTGTTTAACTCTGGTTAAGTCTGTTTGCCTCTGTTTAACCCTGTTTGCCTCTGTTTGCCTCTGTTTGCCTCTGTTTGCCTCTGTTTGCCTCGGTTTGCCTCTGTTTACCTCTGTTTAAGTCTATTTAAGTCTATTTGCCTCTGTTTAAGTCTGTTTGCCTCTGGTTAAGTCTGTTTGCCTCTGTTTCACTCAGTTTACCCCTGTTTAAGTCTGTTTGCCTCTGTTTCACTCTGTTTCACTCTGTTTGCCTCTGTTTCACTCTTTTTTCCTCTGCTTGCCTCTGTTTCAGTCTGTTTGCCTCTGTTTAAGTCTGTATGCCTCTGTTTCAGTCTGTTTGCCTCTGTTCCAGTCTGTTTGCCTCTGTTTCAATCTGTTTGCCTCTGTTTCACTCTTTTTGCCTCTGATTCACTCTTTATGCCTCTGTTTAAGTCTGTTTGCCTCTGTTTGCCTCTGTTTAACCCTGTTTGCCTCTGTATGCCTCTGTTTACCTCTCTTTGCCTCTCCTTGCCTCTGTTTGCCTCTGTTTGCCTCTGTTTGCCTCTGTTTAAGTCTGTGTGCATCTGTTTAAGTCTGTTTGCCTCTGCTAAAGTCTGTTTGCCTCTGTTTAAGTATGTTTGCCTCTGCTTAAGTCTGTTTGCCTCTGTTTCATTCTGTTTGCCTCTGTTTAAATCTGTTTGCCTCTGTTTAAGTCTGTTTGCCTCTGTTTCACTCTGTTTCCCTCTGTTTCACTCTGTTTGCCTCTGTTTGCCTCTGTTTAAGTCTGTTTGCCTCTGTTTCAGTCTGTTTGCCTCTGTTTCACTCTGTCCCTGTTTCACTCTGTTTGCCTCTGTTTCACTCTGTTTGCCTCTGTTTCACTCTGTTTGCCTCTGTTTCTCTCTGTTTGCCTCTGTTTCACTCTGTTTGCCTCTGTTTCACTCTGTTTGCCTCTGTTTGCCTCTTTTTGCTTCTGTTTGCCTCTGTTTCACTCTGTTTGCCTCTGTTTCTCTCCGTTTGCCTCTGATTCACCCTTAATGCCTCTGTTTAACTCTGTTTCAGTCTGTTTGCCTCTGTTCCAGTCTGTTTGCCTCTGTTTCATTCTCTTTGCCTCTGTTTCACTCTTTTTGCCTTTGATTCACTCTTTATGCCTCTGTTTAACTCTGTTTAAGTCTGTTTGCCTCTGTCTGACTCTGTATAACCCTGTTTGCCTCTGTTTGCCTCTGTTTGCCTCTGTTTAAGTATGTTTGCCTCTGTTTAAGTCTGTGTGCTTCTGTTTAAGTCTGTTTGCCTCTTTTTAAGTCTGTTTGCCTCTGTTTCAGTCTGTTTGCCTCTGTTTAAGTCTGTTTGCCTCTGTTTCAGTCTGTTTGCCTCTGTTTCACTCTGTTTGTCTCTGTTTCACTCTGTTTGCCTCTGTTTCACTCTGTTTGGCTCTGTTTCACTCTGTTTGCCTCTGTTTCTCTCTGTTTGCCTCTGGTTAAGTCTGTTTGCCTCTGTTTAAGTCAGTTTGCCTCTGTTTAAGTCTGTTTGCCTCTGTTTCACTCTGTTTGCCTCTGTTTCACTCTGTTTGCCTCTGTTTCAGTCTCTTTGCCTCTGTTTCATTCTGTTTGCCTCTGTTTCACTCCTTTTGCGTTGTTTCACTCTTTATGCCTCTGTTTCACTCTTTATGCCTCTGTATAAGTCTGTTTGCCTCTGTTTGCCTCCGTTTGCCTCTGTTTGCCTCTGTTTAAATCTGTGTGCCTCTGTTTCAGTCTGTTTGCCTCTGTTTAAGTCTGTTTGCCTCTGTTTAGGTATGTTTGCCTCTGTTTAAGTCGGTTTGCCTCTGTTTCAGTCTTTTTGCCTCTGTTTAAGTCTGTTTGCCTCTGTTTCACTCTGTTTGCCTCTGTTTCACTCTGTTTGCCTCTGTATGCCTCTGTTTAAGTCTGTTTGCCTCTGTTTCATTCTGTTTGCCTCTGTTTCACTCTGTTTGCCTCTGTTTCACTCTGTTTGCCTCTGTTTAAGTCTTCTTGCCTCTGTTTCACTCTGTTTGCCTCTATTTCCTCTTCTTGCCTCTCTTTCACTCTGTTTGGATCTGTTTAAGTCTGTTTGCCTCTGTTTGCCTCTGTTTAATTCTGTTTGCCTCTGTTTGCCCCTGTTTGCCTCTGTTTGCCTCTGTTTGCCTCTGTTTTAGTCTGTTTGCCTCTGTTTAAGTCTGTTTGCCTCTGTTTAAGTCTGTTTGCCTCTGTTTAAGTTTGTTTGCCTCTGTTTAAGTCTGTTTGCCTCTGTTTCACTCTGTTTGCCTCTGTTTCACTCTGTTTGCCTCTGTTTCACTCTGTTTGCCTCTGTTTCACTCTGTTTAAGTCTCTTTGCCTCTGTTTAAGTCTCTTTGCCTCTGTTTCAGTCGGTTTGCCTCTGTTTCAGTCTGTTTGCCTCTGTTTCAGTCTGTTTGCCTCTGTTTCATTCTGTTTGCCTCTGTTTCACTCCTTTTGCCTCTGTTTCACTCTTTATGCCTCTGTTTATCTCTGTTTAACTCTGTTTAAGTCTGTTTGCCTCTGTTTGCCTCTGTTTAACCCTTTTTGCTTCTGTTTGCCTCTGTGTGCCTCTGTTTGCCATTGTTTGCCTCTGTTTAAGTCTGTATGCCTCTGTTTAAGTCTGTTTGCCTCTGTTTAAGTCTGTTTGCCTCTGTTTAATTCTGTTTGCCTCTGTTTAAATCTGTTTGCCTCTGTTTCACTCTGTGTGCCCATGTTTAAGTCTGTTTGCCTCTGTTTCACTCTGTGTGCCTTGTTTCACTCTGTTTGCCTCTGTTTCACTCTGTTTCCCTCTGTTTCACTCTGTTTGCCACTGTGTCGCTCTTTTTGCCTCTGTTTGTCTCTATTTAATTCTGTTTGCCTCTGTTTAAGTCTGTTTGCCTCTGTTTCAGTCTGTTTGCCTCTGTTTCATTTTGTTTGCCTCCGTTTCAGTCTCTTTGCCTCTGTTTCACTTTTTATGCCTCTGTTTAACTCTGTTTAAGTCTGTTTGCCTCTGTTTAACCCTGTTTGCCTCTGTTTCAATATGTTTGCCCCTGTATAAGTCTGTTTGCCTCTGTTTAACTCTGTTTGCCTCTGTTTAACTCTGTTTAACTCTGTTTAAGTCTGTTTGCCTCTGTTTGCCTCTGTTTAACCTTGTTTGCCTCCGTTTGCCTCCGTTTGCCTCCGTTTGCCTCTGTTTGCCTCTGTTTGCCTCTTTTTAAGTCTGTTTGCCTCTTTTTAAGTCTGTTTGCCTCTGTTTAAGTCTGTTTGCCTCTGTTTCACTCTGTTTGCCTCTGTTTCACACTGTTTGCCTCTTTTTCAGCCTGTTTGCCTCTGTTTCACTCTGTTTAAGTCTCTTTGCCTCTGTTTAAGTCTCTTTGCCTCTGTTTCAGTCTTTGTGCCTCTGTTTCACTCTGTTTGCCTCTGTTTCAGTCTGTTGGCCTCTGTTTCATTCTGTTTGCCTCTGTTTCAATCCTTTTGACTCTGTTTCAATCTTTATGCCTCTGTTTATCTCTGTTTAACTCTGATTAAGTCTGTTTGCCTCTGTTTGCCTCTCTGTAACCCTGTTTGCTTCTGTTTGCCTCTGTTTGCCTCTGTTTGCCTCTGTTTAAGTCTGTATGCCTCTGTTTAAGTCCGTTTTTTCTCTGTTTAAGTCTGTTTGCCTCTGTTTAAATCTGTTAGCCTCTGTTTCACTCTTTGTGCCCCTGTTTAATTCTGTTTGCCTCTGTTTCACTCTGTGTGCCTCTGTTTCACTCTGTTTGCCTCTGTTTCACTCTGTTTGCCTCTGTTTCGCTCTTTTTGCCTCTGTTTCACTCTGTTTGCCTCTGTTTCACTCTGTTTAACTCTGGTTAAGTCTGTTTGCCTCTGTTTAACCCTGTTTGCCTCTGTTTGCCTCTGTTTGCCTCTGTTTGCCTCTGTTTGCCTCGGTTTGCCTCTGTTTACCTCTGTTTAAGTCTATTTAAGTCTATTTGCCTCTGTTTAAGTCTGTTTGCCTCTGGTTAAGTCTGTTTGCCTCTGTTTCACTCAGTTTACCCCTGTTTAAGTCTGTTTGCCTCTGTTTCACTCTGTTTCACTCTGTTTGCCTCTGTTTCACTCTTTTTTCCTCTCCTTGCCTCTGTTTGCCTCTGTTTGCCTCTGTTTGCCTCTGTTTAAGTCTGTGTGCATCTGTTTAAGTCTGTTTGCCTCTGTTTAAGTCTGTTTGCCTCTGTTTAAGTATGTTTGCCTCTGCTTAAGTCTGTTTGCCTCTGTTTCATTCTGTTTGCCTCTGTTTAAATCTGTTTGCCTCTGTTTAAGTCTGTTTGCCTCTGTTTCACTCTGTTTCCCTCTGTTTCACTCTGTTTGCCTCTGTTTGCCTCTGTTTAAGTCTGTTTGCCTCTGTTTCAGTCTGTTTGCCTCTGTTT
>JANJGN010005039.1:0-27518 GCA_026770705.1 Isurus oxyrinchus
TGCGTGGGTGGGTGGGAGCAACAAGGAAGGGGGTGGGTTGGAGGGAGGGTGGGGGCAACAGGGAAGGGGGGTGGGTGGGTGGGTGAGTGGGGGCAACCGGGATTGGGTGGGTTGGTGGTTGGGGGCAACAGCAAAGGTGGTGGGTGTGTGGGTGAGGGGCAACAGGGAAGGGGGTGGGTGGGTGGGGCAAAGAGGGAAGTGGTGGGAGGGTGGGGGCAACAGGGAAGGGTGTGTGTGGGGGTAACAGTGAATGGGGTGGGGGTAACAGGGGAGGGTGTAGGATGGTGGGTGGGGGCAAGAGGGAAGGGAGTGTGTGGGTAGGTGGGGGCAACATGGAAGGTGGTGGGTGGGTGGGTGGGGGCAGCAGGAGAGTATGTGTGGGTGGGGGGCTGCAGGGAAGGGGGTGGCTGTGTGGGGGAAACAGGGAAGGGGGTGGGTGGGAGGGAGGGTGGGGGGCAACAGGGAAGGTGGTGGGTGATGGCAATGAGGAAGGGGGTGGCTGGGTGATGGCAACAGGGATGGGGGTGTTTGCGGGCAACAGGGAAGTGGGTGAGTGTGTGGGGGCAACAGGGAAGTGGGTGTGTGGGTGAGTGGGGGCAACAGGGAAGGGGTTGGGTGGGTGGGTGGGTGGGGGCAACATGCAAATGGGTGTGTGGGTGGGTGAGAGCAACAGGGAAGGGGGTGAGTGGGTGGGTGGGTGCAAAAGGTTAGGTGGTGGTTGGATGGGGCAACAGGGAAGGGGGTGGGTGGGAGGGAGGGTGGGGACAACAGGGAAGGATGTGGGTGGTTGGTGGGGGCAACAGGGATGGGCATGTATGAGTGGGTGGGGGCAACAGAGAAGATGGTGGGTAGTATGGGGCAACAATGAAGGGGCTGAAATGGGTAGGGGCAACACTGAAGTGGCTGGGTGTGTGTGTGTGTGGGTGGGTGGGTGCAAGAGGGGAAGGTGCAGGTGGATGGGTGAGTGAGGGCAACAGGGAAGGGGATGGGTGGGTGGGTGGGGGCAACAGGGAACGGGGTAGATTTGTGGGGGCAACAGGGAAGGGAGTGGATGTGTTGGTGGGGGCAACAGGGAAGAGGGTGGGACGTTTGGTGGGTGGGGGTAACAAGGTTGGTGGTATGTGTGTGGGAGGGGGACAACAGGGAAGGTGGTGGGTGGGTGGATGGGGGGCAACAGCGATGTGGGAAGGTTGGTGGGAGGGGGCAACAGGGATGGGTGTGGGTGGGTGGGGGGGCAACAGGGAAGGGGGTGGGTGGATGGCTGGGGGCAACAGGGAAGTGGGTGGGTGGGTGGGGTCAACAGGGAAGGGGTTCGATGGGTGGGTGGGTGCAACAGTAAAGGGGGTCGGTGGGTGTGTGTGGGCAACAAGGAAGGGGGTGGGTGGGGTCAACAGTGAAGGGTGTGGGTGGGGGCAACATGGAAGGGGGTGGGTGGGGGCAACAGGGAAGTGGGTGTGTAGGTGGTGGCAACAGGGAAGTGGGTGTGTGGGTTGGTGGGGGCAACAGGGAAGGGGTTGGGTGGGTGGGTGGGGGCGACATGCAAATGGGTGTGTGGGTGGGTTGAGAGCAACAGGGAAGGGGGTGAGTGGGTGGGTGGGTGCAAAAGGTTAGGTGGTGTTGGATGGGGCAACAGGGAAGGGGGTGGGTGGGAGGGAGGGTGGGGACAACAGGGAAGGATGTGGGTGGTGGGTGGGGGCAACAGGGATGGGCATGTATGAGTGGGTGGGGGGCAACAGAGAAGATGGTGGGTAGTATGGGGCAACAATGAAGGGGCTGAATTGGTAGGGGCAACACTGAAGTGGCTGGGTGTGTGTGTGTGTGTGTGGGTGGGTGGGTGCAAGAGGGAAGGTGCAGGTGGATGGGTGAGTGAGGGCCACAGGGAAGGGGATGGGTGGGTGGGGTGGGTGGGGACAACAGGGAACGGGGTAGATTTGTGGGGGCAACAGGGAAGGGAGTGGGTGTGTTGGTGGGGGCAACAGGGAAGAGGATGGGACGTTTGGTGGGTGGGGGTAACAAGGTTGGTGGTATGTGTGTGGGAGGGGACAACAGGGAAGGTGGTGGGTGGGTGGATGGGGGGCAACAGGGATGTGGGAAGGTTGGTGGGAGGGGGCAACAGGGATGGGTGTGGGTGGGTGGGGGGGGGCAACAGGGAAGGGGGGTGGGTGGATGGCTGGGGGGCAACAGGGATGTGGGTGGGTGGGTGAGGGCAACAGGGAAGGGGTTGGATGGGTGGGTGGGTGCAACAGTAAAGGGGGTCGGTGGGTGTGTGTGGGCAACAAGGAAGGGGGTGGGTGGGGTCAACAGTGAAGGGTGTGGGTGGGGGGCAACATGGAAGGGGGTGGGTGGGTGATGGCAACAACGAAGGGTGTGGGTGGGGGCAACAGGGAAGTGGGTGGGTAGGTGGTGGCAACACGGAAGTGGGTGTGCGGGTGGGCGCAACAGGGAAGAGGGTGGGTGGGTGATGGCAACAAAGAAGAGGGTGGGTGGGAGCAACAGGGAAATGTGTGTGTGGGTGGATTGGGGCAACAGGAAAGGGGTGTGGGTTGGTGGTTGGGGGCAACAGAGAAGGTGGTGGGGGCAAGAGGGAAGGGGAAGTGGATGGGGGAAAAGAGAAGGGGCGGGGTGGGTGGGGGCAACAGGGAAGGGGGTGGGTGGGAGGGTGGGGGGGCAACATGGAAGGGGTGTGTGGGTGGGTGGGGGCAACAGGGTAGAGGGTGGGTGGGTGGGGAGAGGGAATGGGGTGGATTGGTGGGGATAACGAAGGGGGTGGGTGGGTGGGGGCAACAGGGAAGGGGTGGAAGTGAGTTTGGGGGCAACAGTGAAGGGGGTTGGTGGGTGGGTGGGGCAACAGGGAAGAGGGTGGGTGGGTGATGGCAACAAGGAAGAGGGTGGGTGGGAGCAACAGGGAAATGTGTGTGTGGGTGGATTGGGGCAACAGGAAAGGGTGTGGGTTGGTGGTTGGGGGCAACAGAGAAGGTGGTGGGGGCAAGAGGGAAGGGGAAGTGGGTGGGGGAAAAGAGAAGGGGCGGGGTGGGTGGGGGCAACAGGGAAGGGGGTGGGTGGGAGGGTGGGGGGGCAACATGGAAGGGGTGTGTGGGTGGGTGGGGGCAACAGGGTAGAGGGTGGGTGGGTGGGGAGAGGGAATGGGGTGGATTGGTGGGGATAACGAAGGGGGTGGGTGGGTGGGGGGCAACAGGGAAGGGGTGGAAGTGAGTTTGGGGGCAACAGTGAAGGGGGTTGGTGGGTGGGTGGGGCAACAGGGAAGGTGGTGGGTGGGTGTGGGTGTCAACAGGGAAGGGGCTGGGGGGCAACATGGAACGGGGTGGGTGGGAGGGTGAGTGGGAGCAATAGGAAAGGGGCTGGGAAAGTGGCTGGGGGCAACAGTGATAGGGAGGGTTTGTGGGGGCAACAGGGAAGAGTGTGGGTGGGTGGATGAGTGGGGGCAACAAGGAAGTGGGTGGGTGGGTTTTTGCGGGCAACAGTGAAAGGGGTGGGAGGTTGGGTGTGTGGTGGCAACAGGGAAGGGGTATGGGTGGGTGGGTGAGTGGGGGCAACATGGAAGTGGGTTTGTGGGTGAGTGGGAGCAACAGGGAAGATGTGGGTGGGTGGGTGAGTGAGGGAAACAGGGAAGTGTGTTTGTAGGTGGGTGAGTGGGGGCAACAGGGAAGGGGGTGGGTTGGTGGTTGGGGGCAACAGGGAAGGGGGTGGGTTGGTGGTTGGGGGCAACAGAGAAGGGGTTTTGTGAGTGAGTGGGGGCAACAGGGAAAATGTGGGTGGGTGGCTGATTGGGGATAACAGGGAAGGGGGTGGGTGGGTAGGAGGGGGGCATCAGGGAAGTGGGTGGGTTTGTGGGGGCAACAGGGAAGGTTGTGTGCGAGTGGGTGAGTGGGGGCAACAGGAAAGGCGTGCGTTGGTAGTTGGGGGCAACAGCGAAGGTGCTGGGTGGTTGGGTGGGTGGGTGGGGGGCAACAGGGAAGGCAGTGGGAGGGTGGGGCAACAGGGAAAGTAGTGTCTGGGAGTAACAGGGAAGGGGATGGGAGGGTGGGGCAAACAGGGAAGGGGGAGGGTGGGGGCAACAGGGAAGGGGGTGTGTGAGGGCATCAGGGAAGGGGGTGGGGGGTAACAGGGAAGGGTGTAGGAGCGTGGTTGGGAGCAAGAGGGAAGGGAGTGTGTGGGTAGGTGCGGGCAACATGGAAGGTGGTGGGTGGGTGGGTGGGGGACAAAATGGAAAGGGGTGGGTGGGGGGGCAACATGGAAAGAGATGGGTGGGTGGGTGGCGGAAACAGGGAAGGGGTGGGAGGGTGTGTGTGGGGCAATAGGAAAGGGGCTGGGAAAGTGAGTGGGGGCAACAGGCAAGGGGAAGGTTTGTGGGGTCAACAGGGAAGCCTGTGGGTGGGTCGGTGAGTGGGGGCAAGAAGAAAGGAGGTGGGTAGGGGGTTGGGGGCAACAGGCTAGATGGTGGGTGGGTGGGTGTGTGGGGAGAGGGAATGGGGTGGATTGGTGGGGGTAGGGAAGGGGGTGTGTGTGGTGGGGGCAACAGGGAAGGGGGTGGGTGTGTTTGTGGGGCCAACAGTGAAGGGGATTGGTGGGTGGGTGGGGTCAACAGGGACGGTGGTGTGTGGGTGGGGGTGTCAACAGGGAAGGGGTTTGGGGCAACATGGTAGGGGGTGGGAGGGGTGGGTGTGTGGTGGCAACAGGGAAGGGTTTGGGTGGGTGGGAGGGGGGCAACAGGGAAGGGTTTGGGTGGGTGGCTGAGTGGGGGGGAACAGTAAAGGGGTGGGTGGGAGGGGGCAACAGGGAAGTTGGGGGGTTTGTGGGGGCAACAGGGAAGGGGTGTGGGCGGGCGGCTGAGTGGGGGCAACTGGGAAGTGGTGGGTTGGTTGTTGGGGGCAACAGCGAAGTTGGTGGGTGGGTGGGTGGGGGGCAACAGGGAAGGGGGGTGGGAGGGTGGGGGCAACAGGGAAGGGGGTGTGTGGGTGTAACAGGGAAGGGGGTGGGAGTGTGGGGCAAACAGGGAAGGGGAGGGTGGGGGCAAAAGGGAAGGGGGTGTTTGGGGACAACAGGGAAGGGGGTGGGAGTAACAGGGGAGGGTGTAGGTGGGTGGGTGTTGGCAAGAGGAAGGGAGTGTATGGGTAGGTGGGGGCAACATGGAAGGTGGTGGGTGGGTGGGTGGGGCCGGCAGGGAAATGGCTGCGTGGGTGGGTGGGGGCAATAGAGAAGGTGGTGGGTGGGTGTGGGTATCAACAGGGAAGGGGCTGGGGGCATCATGGAAGGGGGTGGGTGGGTGGGTGAGTGGGGGCAATAGGAAAGGTGTTGGGAATGTGGGTGGGGGCAACAGTGAAAGGGAGGGTTTGTGGGGGCAACAGGGAAGGGTGTGGGTGGGTGGATGAGTGGGGCAACAAGGAAGGGTGTAGGTGGGTTTGTGCGGGCAACTGTGAAAGGGGTGGGTTGTTGGTTGTGTGGTGGCAAGGTCCAACAGGGAAGTGTGTGGGTGGGTGGGTAAGTGGGGGCAACACGGAAGTGGGTTTGTGGGTGAATGGGGGCAACAGGGAAGGTGTGGATGGGTGGGTGAGTGGGGGCAACAGGGTAGCGGGTGGGTTGGTGGTTAAGGAAATAGGGAAGGTGGTGAGTGGGTACGTGGGGCAACAGAGAAGGGGGTTTGACGGTGAGTGGGGGCAACAGGGAAGATGTGGGTGGGTGGCTGGAGTGGCGGAAAAAGGGGAGGGGGGTGAGTGGGAGGGGGCAACAGGGAAGTGGGTGGGTGGGGGGCATCAGGGAATGGGGTGGGTGGGTAGGGCAAACAGGAAAGGGCGTGGGAGCATGGGGGCAACAGGGCAGGGGGTGTGTGGGGGGTAACAGGGAAGGGGGTGGGAGTGTGGGGCAAACAGGGAAGGGGAGGGTTTGGGAAACAGGGAAGGGGTGGAAGTTTAGGTGTGTGGTGGTAACAGAGAAGGGGTGGGTGGGTGAGTGGTGTGGCAACAGGGTAGAGTGTGGTTGGGTGGGTGGGGAGAGGGAATTGGGTGGATTGGTGGGGATAGGGAAGGGGGTGGGTGGGTGGGGGCAGCAGGGAAGGGGGTGGGTGGGTGGGTGAGTGGGGGCAACAGGGAAGGAATTTTGTGGGTGAGTTTGGGTAAGAGGGAAGGTGTGTGTGGGTGGGTGAGTGGGGACAACAGGTAAGGAGGTAGGTGGGTGTGAGGGGGCAACAGGGAAGGGGGTAGGTTTGTGGGGGCAACAGGGAAGGGTGTGGTTTGGTGGTTGGGGGCAACAGGGTAGGCGGTGGAGGCAAGAGGGAAGGGGGTGGGTGGGTGGAGGAGCAACAAGGAAGGGGGGTGGGTGGTTAGTTGGGGAGCAACAGGGAAGGGGGTGGGTGGGTTGGTGAGGGCAACAGGGAAGTGGGTGTGTGGGGGCAACAGGGAAGGGAGTCGGTGGGTGGGTGGGGGAGCAACAGGGTAGAGGGTGGGTGGGTGGTTGGGGAGAGGGAATAGGGCATATAGAGGGGGCAGGTGGGGGCAACAGGGAAGGGGTGGGGTGTGTGGGTGGGGGGCAACAGTGTAGAGGGTGGATGGGTGGGTGGGGGAAGTGAATGGAATGGATTGCTGGGGATAGGGAGGGGGTGGGTGGGTGGGGGCAACAGGGAAGGGGTGGGTGGGTCTGTGGGGGCAACATTGTAGGTGGTGTGTGGGTGGGGCTGTCAACAGGGAAGGTGTTGGGGGCAGCAGGGAAGGGGGTTTGTGGTTTGGTGATTGGGGGCAACAGGAAAGGGGCCTGAGAAAGTGGATGGGGGCAACAGGGAAGGGGAAGGTATGTGGGGTCAACAGGGAAGCATGTGGGTGGGTGTGTGAATGGGGGCAACAGGGAAGGGGTGGAAGGTTGGGTGTGTGTGGTGGCAACAGGGAAGGGGGTGGATGGGTGGGTGGGGGGCAAAATGGAAGGGGGTGGGTGGGTGGGGGCAACAGGGAATGGGGTGGGTGGGAGTGTCAAAAGGGAAGGCAGTGGGTGGGTTGGTGGGGGGCAACAGGGAAGGGCGTGGGTGGGTGGGTGGGGGTCAACAGGGAAGGGGGTGGGTGGGTGGGTGGCAGAAACAGGGAAGGGGTGGGAGTGTGTGTAGGGGGGCAATAGGGAAGGGGGTTGGTGGGTGGCTGGGGGCAACATTGAATGTGGTATGTGGATGGAGGGATCAACAGGGAAGGGGGTGGGGGGCAACATGGAAGGGGATGGGTGGATTTGTGAGTGGGGGCAATAGGAAAGGGGCTGGGAAAGTGGGTGGGGGCAACAGGCAAGGGGAAGGTTTGTGGGGTCAACAGGGAAGCCTATAGGTGGGTGGGTGAGTGGGGGCAAGAAGGAAGGGGGTGGGAGGGGGCAACAGGGAAGGGTTTGGGTGGGTGGCTGAGTGGGGGGAACAGGGAAGGGATGGGTGGGAGGTGGCAACAGGGAAGGGTGTGTGTTGGTGGTTGGGAGCAACAGCGAAGTTGGTGCGTGGGTGTGTGGGCGGCAACAGGGAAGGGGGGTGGGAGAGTGGGGCAAACAGGGAAGGGGGAGGGTGGGGGCAACAGGGAAGGGGGGTGTGTGGGGGCAACAGGGAAGGGGGTGGGGGGTAACAAGGGAGGGTGTAGGTGGGTGGGTGGGGGCAAGAGGGAAGGGAGTGTATGGGTAGGTGGGGGCAACTTGGAAGGTGGTGGGAGGGTGGGTTGGGGCAGCCCGGAAGGGGGTGGGTGGGGGCAGCAGGAAAGTGTGTGTGGGTGGGTGGGGGCAGCAGGGAACGGGGATGGCTGTGTGGGGGCAACAGGGAAGGGGGTGGGGGCAACAGGGAATGGTGAGGGTGGGGGGCAACAGGGAAGGGGGTGGTGGGGCCAAAGAGGAAGGGGGGGGGGTGGGTGATGGCAACAGGGATGGGGGTGTTTGCGGGCAACAGGGAAGTGGGTGAGAGGGTGGGGGCAACAGGGAAGAGGGTGTGTGGGTGGGGGCAACAGGGAAGGGGTTGGGTGGGTGGGGGCAACATGCAAGTGGGTGGGTGGGTGCAACAGAGAAGCTGCGGTTGGGTGGGTGAGTGAGGGCAACAGGGAAGGGGATTGGTGGGTGGGAGGGGGCAACAGGGAACAGGGTGGATTTGTGGGTGCAACAGGGAAGGGAGTGGGTGTGTTGGTGGGGGCAACAAGTAAGAAGGTGAGACGTTTTGTGGGTGGGGGGTAACAAGGATGGTGGTATGTGGGTAGGTGGGGGCAACATGGAAAGTGGTGGGTGGGTGGGTGGGGCCGGCAGGGAAATGGGTGTGTGGGTGGGTTGGGGCAACAGGGAAGGGTGTGGGTTGGTGGTTGGGGCAACAGGGAAGGCAGTGGGGGCAAGAGGGTAGGGGGTGGTGGGAGGGGGCAACAGGGAAGGTGGTGGGTGTGTGGCTGGGGGGCATCAGGGATGTGGGAAGGTTGGTGGGAGGGGGCAACAGGGATGTGTGTGGGTGGGTGGGGGCAACAGGGAAGGGAGTGGGAGGTTCGGTGGGTGGGGGCAACAAAGAAAGGGTTGGGTGGGTGGGTGGGGTCAACAGTGAAGGGTGTGGGTGGGGGCAACAGGGACAGGGGTGGGTGGGTGATGGCAACAGCGAAGGGAGTGGGTGAGTAGGTGGGGGCAACAGGGAAGTGGCTGTGCGGGTGGGCGCAACAGGGAAGCGGGTGGGTGGGTGATGGCAACAGGGAAGAGGGTGGGTGGGGCAACAGGGAAATGGGCGTGTAGGTGGGTTGGGGCAATAGGAAAGGGTGTGGGTTGGTGGTTGGGGGCAACAGGGAAGGCGGTGGGGGCACGAGGTAAGGGGTAGGGGATGGGGGCAAAAGGGAAGGGGCTGGGCGGGTGGGGGCAACAGGGAAGGGGGTGGGTGGGGGGCAACAGGGAGGGGGTGGGTGGGTGGGTTGGGGCAACAGTGTAGAGGGTGTGTGGGTGGGTGGGGAGAAGGAATAGGGTGGATTGGTGGGGATAGGGAAGGGAGTGGGTGGGTGGGGGCAACAGGGAAGGGGTGGGAGTGAGTGTGGGGGGCAACAGGGAATGGGGTTGGTGGGTGGGTGGGGGTGTCAACAGGGAAGGGGCTGGGGCAACATGGAAGGGGTGGGTGAGTGGGGGCAATAGGAAAGGGGCTGGGAAAGTGGGTGGGGGCAACAGTGAAAGGAAGGGTTTGTGGGGGCAACAGAGATGGGTGTGGGTGGGTGGATGAGTGGGGGCAACAAGGAAGGGGGTGGGTGTGTTTGTGCGGGCAACAGTGAAATGGGTGGGAGCTTGAGTGTGTGGTGGCAACGGGGAAGAGGTTGGGTGGGTGGGAACGTCCAATAGCGAAGTGTGTGGGTGGGTGGGTGAGTGGGAGCAACATGGAAGTGGGTTTGTGGGTGAGTGGGGGCAACAGGGAACATGTGGGTTGGTGGGTGAGTGGGGGCATCAGGGAAGTGTGTTTGTGGGTGGGTGAGTGGGGGCAACAGGGAAGGGGGTGGGTTGGTGGTTGGAGGCAACAGGGAGAGCGGTGGGTGGGTAAGTGGGGGCAAAAGGGAAGAGGGTTTGAGGGTGAGTGGGGGCAACAGGGAAGGTGTGGGTGGGTGGCTGAGTGGGGGCAACAGGGAAGGGGGTGGGTGGGAGGGGGCAACAGGGAAGTGGGTGGGTTTGTGGGGGCAACAGGTAAGGGTGTGGGCAGGTGGGTGAGTGGGGGCAACAGGGAATGGGTGGGTTGCTAGTTGGGGGCAACAGCGAAGGTGGTGGGGGCAACAGCGAAGGTGCTGGGTGGGTGGGGCAAACAGGGAAGGGGATGGGAGGGTGGGGCCAACAGGGAAGGGTGTGTGGGGGGTAACATGGAAGGGGGTGGAAGTGTGGGGAAAACAGAGAAGGGGGAGGATGGGGGCAACAGGGTAGGGTGTGTGTGGGGGCAACAGGGAAAGGTATGGGGGTAATAGGCGAGGGTGGGTGGGGGCAGCAGGGAAGGGGGTGGGTGGGGTCAACAGGTAAGGGTGTGGGTGGGGGCAATGAGGAAGGGGGTGGGTGGGGTGGCGGCAACAGGGCTGGGGGTGTTTGCGGGCAACAGGGAAGTGGGTGAGTGGGTTGGGGCAACAGGGAAGTGGATGTGTGGGTGGGTGGGGGCAACAGGGAAGGGGTTCAGTGGGTGGGTGGGGGCAACATGTAAGTGGGTGTGTGGGTGGGTGGGGGCAACAGGGAAGGGGTTGGGTGGGTGGATGGGCGCAAAAGGTTAGCTGGTGTTTGGATGGGGACAACAGGGAAGGGGATGGGTGGTGGGTGGGGGCAACAGCGATGGGTGTGTGTGAGTGGGTGGGGGCAACAGAGAAGATGGTGGGTAGTTGGGGGCTATAATGAAGGGGCTGAATGGGTGGGGGCAACACCGAAGTGGATGGGTGTGTGTGTGTGTGTGTGGGTGGGTGTCTGCAACAGGGAAGGTGCGGGTGGGTGTGTGAGTGAGGGCAACAGGGAAGGTGATGGGTGGGTTGCCAGTGGCAACAGGGGATAGGGTGGATTTGTGGGGGCAACAGGGAAGGCGATAGGTGGGTTGGTGGGGGCAACAGGGAAGAGGTTGGGACATTTGGTGGGTGGGGGGTAACAAGGATGGTGGTATGTGGGTGGGAGGGGACAACAGGGAATGGGGTGGGTGGGTGGGAGGGGGCAACAGGGAAGGTGGTGAGTGGGTGGGGGCAACAGGGATGTGGGAGGTTTGCTGGGAGGGCGCAACAGGGATGGGTGTGGGTGGGTGGGAGGGGGCAACAGGGAAGCGGCTGGGAGTTTGAGTGGGTGGGGGCAACAAGGAAAGTGTTGGGTGGGTGGGGGGGTGCAACAGTAAAGGGGGTCAGTGGGTGTGTGTGGGCAATAAGGAAGGTGGTGGGTGGGGTCAAAAGTGAAGGGTGTGGGTGGGGGCAACAGGGAAGTGGGTGTGTGGGTGATGGCAACAGCGAAGAGGGTGGGTGGGGGCAACAGGGAAGTGTGTGGGTAGGTGGGGGCAACAGGGAAGTGGGTGTGCAGGTGGGTGCAACAGGGAAGAGGGTGGGTGGGGGCAATAGGGAAATGGGTGTGTGGGTGGGTTGGGGCACCAGGGAAGGGTGTGGGTTGGTGGTTGGGGACAACAGGGAAGGTGGTGGGGGCAAGAGGGAAGGGGGTGGGGGCAAAAGGGAAGGGGCTGGGTTAGTGGGGGCAACAGTGAAGGGGGTGGGTGCGTGGGTGGGGAGAGGGAATGGGGCGGATTGGTGGGGATAGGGAAGGGGTGGGTGGGTGGGGGTAACAGGGAAGGGGTGGGAGGTTGTGTGGGGGCAACAGGGCAGGGGGTTGGTGGGTGGATGGGGTCAACAGGGAAGATGGTGGGTGGGTGGGGGTGTCAACAGGGAAGGGGCTGGGGGCAACATGGAAGAGGGTGGGTGGGTGGGTGAGGGGGGCAATAGGAAAGGGGCTGGGAAAGTGGGTGGGGGCAACAGTGAAAGGGAGGGTTTGTGGGTGGGTGGATGAGTGGGGGCAACAAGGAAGGGTGTGGATGGGTTTGTGTGGGCAACGGTGAAGTGGGTGGGAGGTTGGTTGTGTGGTGGCAACAGGGAAGGGGTTGGGTGGGTGGGTGAGTGCTGGCAACATGGAATTGGGTTTGTGGGTGAGTGGGGGCAACAGGGAAGATGTGGGTGGGTTGGTGGTTGGGGGCAACAGGGAAGGCGGTGGGTGGTTAAGTGGGGGCAACAGGGAAGGAGATGTGTGGCTGAGTGGGGGCAAGAGGGAAGGGGGTGGGTGGGTGGGAGGGGGGAACAGGGAAGTGGGTGGGTTTGTGGGGGCAACAGGAAAGGGTGTGGGCAGGTTGGTGAGTGAGAGCAACAGGGAAGTGTGTGGGTTGGTGGTTGGGGCAACAGGGAAGGCGGTGGGTAGGTGGGGGGGCAACAGGGAAGGGGGTGGGAGGGTGGGTGGGGGGCAACAGGGAAGGGTTGGGTGTGTGGGTGGGGCGCAACAGTGTAGAGGGTGGGTGGGTGGGTGGGGAGGGGGAATGGGGTGGGTTGGTGGGGATAGGGAGGGGGTGGGTGGTTGGGGACAACAGGGAAGGAGTGGATTGGTGTGTGGGGGCAACATTGAAGGTGGCGGGTGAGTGGGGCTGTAAACAGGGAAGGGGGTGGGGGCAACATGGAAGGGGGTTGGTTGTTTGGTGAGTGGGGGCAATAGAAAATGGGCTGGGAAAGTGGGTGGGGGCAACAGGGAAAGGGAAAGTTTGTGGGGTCAAAATGGAAGCGTGTGGGTGTGTGGGTGAGTGGTGGCAACAAGGAAGGGGGCGTGTGTGTTTGTGCGGGCAACAGGGAAGGGTGTGGAAGGTTGGGTGTTTGGTGGCAACAGGGAAGGGGGTCGGTGGGTGAGTGGAGGGGGCAACAGGATAGAGTGTGGTTGGGTGGGTGGGGAGAGGGAATGGGTTGGATTGTTCGGGATAAGGAGAGGGTGGGTGGATGGGTGAGTGGGGGCAACAAGGAAGGGGGTTTGTGGGTGAGTGGGGGCAACAGGGAAGGTGTGGGTGGGTGGGTGAGTGCGGGCAACAGGAAAGGGAGTGGGTGGGTGTGAGGGGGCAACAGGAAGGTGGTGGAAGCAAGAGGGAAGGGGGTTTGTGGGTGGGGCAACAGGGAGGGGGGGGTGGGTGGGTGGGTGAGGGGCAACATGGAAGGGGGTGGGTGGGTGGGTGGCTGGGGGGCAACAGGGAAGGAGGTGGGTGGTTAGTTGGGGAGCAACAGGGAAGGGGGTGGGTGGGTGGGTGGGAGCAACAGGGAAGAGGGTGGGTGGGTGGCGGCAACAGTGAAGGGGGTGGGTGGGTGGGGGCAACAGGGTAAGTGTGGTTGGGTGGGTGGGGAGTGGGAATGGGGTGGATTGGTGGGGATAGGGAAGGGGTGGGTGGCTGGGAGCAGCAGGGAAGGGGGTGGGTGGGTGGGGTTTCAACAGGGAAGACAGTGGGTGGGTCGGTGGGGGGCAACAGGGAAAGGTGTGAGTGGGTGGGTGGGGGGGCAAAAGGGTAGATGGTGGGTGGGTGGTTGGGGAGAGGGAATGGGGTGGATTGGTGGGCATAAGGAGGCGGCAGGTGGGGGCAACAGGGAAGGGGTGGGTGTGTGGTTGTGGGGCAACAGTGTAGAGGGTGGTGGGTGCGTGGGGGGAGTGAGTGGAGTGGATTGCTGGAGATAGGGAGAGGGTGGGTGGGGGCAACAGGGAAGGGGTGGGTGGGTGTGTGGGGGGCAACAGGGAAGGGGGCTGGTGGGTGGCTGGGGGCAACATTGAAGGTGGTGTGTGGGTGGGGCTGTCAACAGGAAAGGGAGTGGGGGCAACATGGAAGGGGGTTGGTGGTTTGGTGAGTGGGTGCATTAGGAAAGGGGCTGGGAAAGTGGCTGGGGGCAACAGGGAAGGGGATGGTATGTGGGGTCAACAGTGAAGCGTGTGGGTGTGTGGGTGAGTGGGAGCAACAAGGAAGTGTGTGGGTGTGTGGTTGGGGGGGCAACAGGGAAGGATGTGGGTGGGTGGGTGAGTGGGGGCAACAGTGAGGGGGTGGAAGATTGGGTGTGTGCTGGCAACAGGGAAGGGGGTGGGAGGGTGGGTGGGGGGGGCAACAGGGAAGGGTGTGGGTCCGTGGGTGAGTGGGGGTAACAGGGAAGGGGTTTTTTGGGTGAATGGTGGCAACAGGGAAGGTGTGGGTGGGTGGGTGACTGGGGGCAACAGGGATGGTGGTGGGTGGGTGGGAGGGGGCAACAGGAAGGGGATAGGTTTGTGGAGGCAACAGAGAAGGGTGTGGGTGGGTGGGTGAGTGGGGGCAAAAGGGAATGGTGTGGGTTGGTGGTTGGGGGCAACAGGGAAGGTGGTGGGTAGTTAGTTGGGGAGCAATAGGGAAGGGGGTGGGTAGGTAGGTGGGGGCAACAGGGAAGGGGGTGTTTGGGTGAGGGCAACAGGGAAGGGGGTGGGTGGGTGGGTGGGGCCAACAGGGTAAAGTGTGGTTGGGTGGGTGGGGTGAGGGAATGGGGTAGATTGGTGGGTATAGGAAGGGGGTGGGTGGGTGGGGTCAACAGGGAAGGGGGTGGGTGGGTGGGTGGCAGAAACAGGGAAAGGGGTTGGTGGGTGGGTGGGGGCAACATTGAAAGTGGTGTGTGGGTGGAGGGGTCAACAGGGAAGAGGGTGGGGGCAACATGGAAAGGGGTGGGTGGATTGATGAGTGGGGGCAATAGGAAAGGGGCTGGGAAAGTGGTGGGGGCAACAGGCAAGGGGAAGGTTTGTGGGGTCAACAGGGAAGCCTGTGGGTGGGTGGGTGAGTGGGGGCAAGAAGGAAGGGGGTGGGTAGGGGTTGGGGGCAACAGGCTAGATGGTGTGTGGGTGGGTGGGTAGGGAGAGGGAATGGGGTGGATTGGTGGGGGTAGGGAAATGGGTGGGTGGGTGGGGGCAACAGTGAAGGGGTGGGTGTTTTTGTGGGGGCAACAGGGAAGGGGATTGGTGGGTGGGTGGGGTCAACAGGGAAGGTGGTGTGTGGGTGGGGGTGTCAACAGGGAAGGGGTTTGGGGCAACATGGTAGGGGTGGGTGGGTGAGTGTGGGCAACAAGGAAGGGGGTGGGTGGATTTGTGCGGGCAACAGGCAAGGGGTTGGGAGGTTGGGTGGGTGGTGGCAACAGGTAAGGTGTGGGTGCGTGAGTGGGGGGTACCAGGGAAGGGGGTTTGTAGGTGACTGGGGACAACATGGAAGGTGTGGGTAGTTGGGTGAGTGAGGGCAACAAGGAAGGGGGTGGATGGCTTTTTGCGGTCAACAGGGAAGGGGTGGGAGGTTAGGTGGGAGGGGTCAACAGGGAGTGGGGTGGGTGGGTGGGAGGGGGCAACAGGGAAGGGATTGGGTGGGTGGGTGGCATAATAGGGAAGGCAGTGGGTGGGTATGGGGGGGCAACCGGTAAGGTTGTGGGTGGGTGGGTGGGGGCAATAGGGAAGGACGTGGGTGGGTGGTTGGAGGCAACAGGGAAGGCAGTGGGGGCAACAGGGGAGGGCGTGGGAGGTTGGGTGGGTAGTGGCAATGGGGAAGGGGGTGGGTTGGTGGGAGGGGGCAACAGGGAAGGTAGTGGGTGGGTGAGAGGGGGAAACAGGGAAAGTTGTGGGTGGGTTGTTGGGGTAATAGGGAAGGGTGTGGGTGGGAATGTGGGGGCAGCAGGGAAGGTTGTGGGGATTGGATGGGGGCAAGAGGGAAGGAGGTGGGTGAGTGGGTGGGGGCGCCAGGGATGGGGGTGGGTGGGTGGGGTGTTGAGGGAAGGGGTTGGGTGTGTGGGTGGGGGCAACAGGATAGAGGGTGGGTGGGTGGTTGGGGAGAGGGAATGGGGTGGATTGGTGGGCATAGGGAGGGGTGGGTGGGTAGGGGCAACAGGAAGGGGTGGGTGGGTGTGTGGGGGCAACAGGGAAGGGGTTTGTTGGTTGGTTGGGGGCTATATTGTAGGTGGTGTGTGGGTGGGGGCTCAACAGGGAAGGGGTGGGGGCAACATGGAAGGGGGTGGGTGGTTTGGTGAGTGGGGGCAATAGGAAAGGGGCTGGGAATTTGGGAGGGGGCAACAGGGAAGGGCAAGGTTTCTGGGGTCAACAGGGAAGTATGAGGGTGTGTGGGTGAGTGGGGGCAACAAGGAAGGGGGTGGGTAGGGGGGTGGAGGCAACAGGCTAGATGGTGGGTGGGAGGGTGGGGAGAGTGAATGGGGTGGATTGGTGGGGGTAGGGAAGGGGGTGGGTGGGTGGGGGCAACAGGGAAGGGGTGGGTGTGTTTGTGGGGGCAACAGGGAAGGGGTTTGGTGGGTGGGTGGGGTTAACATGGTAAGGGGTGGGTGAGTGGGGGCAACAAGGAAGGGGGTTGGTGGATTTGTGCGGGCAACAGGCAAGGGGTTGGGAGGTTGGGTGGGTGGTGGCAACAGGGAAAGGTGTGGGTGGGTGGGAGGGGGCAACAGGGAAGGGTGTGGTTGGGTGGGTGAGTGGGGGCAACAGGGAAAAGGGTTTGTGGGTGAGTCGGGACAACAGGGCAAGTCTGGGTAGGTGGTTGAGTGGGTCAACAGGGAAGGGGGTGGGTGGGTGGGTGAGTGGGGGCAACAAGGAAGGGGGTGGGTGGGTGGGTGGGGTAATAGTGAAGGCAGTCGGTGGGTATGTGGGGGCAACCAGGAAGGTTGTGGGTGGGTGGGGGCAATAGTGAAGGTGGTGGGGGCAATAGGGGCAGAGGTAGGAGGTTTGGTGGGTAGTGGCAACAGGGAAGGTGGTGGGTGGGAGGGGGCAACAGGGAAGGTAGTGGGTGGGTGGGAGCGGGAAACAGGGAAGGTCGTGGGTGGGTTGTTGGGGTAATAGGGAAGGGCGTGGGTAGGAATGTGGGGACAACAGGGAAGGTTGTGGGGATTGGATGGGGGCAACAGGGAAGGTGGTGGGTGGGTGGGTGGGGGCAACTGGGAAGGGGGTGGGTGGGTCTGGTCGAAAGGGAAGGGACTGGCTGAGTAGAGTGGTGAGGGAAGGGGTTGGGGAGAGGGAAGTGGGTGGGTGGGGGGGATAGGGAAGGGGATGGGTGGGTGGGAAGAGGGAAGGGGGTGGGTGGGTGTGGAGAGGGAAGGGTTTGGGTGGGTGTGTTGTTGGGAGGGACAGGGAAGGGGGTGGGTGGGTGGGTGGTTGGGGGGGTCAGCGATTGGGGTGGGTGGGTGGGGATGACAGGGCTATGGGTGGGTAGGTGGGTGGTTGAGGGGGACAGGGAAGGGGTGGGATGGGTGGGGGCAACAGGGAAGGGGGTGTGTGGTTGGCGGGGACACGGAAGGGGTCGGCGGCTGGGAGGGGACAACAGGGAAGGGCTGGGTGGGTGGGTGGGGGCGATAGTGAAGGGGGTGGGTGGGTGCGGGGAGAGGGAAGGTGTTTGGTGGGTGTGTTGGGGGAATGGGTGGGGTAGGAGGGTGGGGGTGACAGTGGAGAAGGTGGGTGGGTGGGGGCAACAGGGAAGGGGGTGGGTGTGAGCGGGCGACAGCAATGGGGTTGTGGTGACAGGGAAGGAGGTGGGTGGGTTGGTTGGGGCGACAGGGAAAGGGCTGGGTGGGTTGTGGCAACAGGGAAGGGGTTGGGTGGGTGGAAGGGGGCAGCAGGGAAGGGGTTTGTGGGTGAGTGGGGGCAACAAGGAAGGGGCTGGGTTGGTGGGTGGGGGCAATAGTGAAAGGGGTGGGGGCGACAGGGATAGGGGTGGGTGGGTGAGTGGTTGGGGCGACAGGGAAGGGGTGGGTGGGTGGGAGGGGGTGATAGGGAAGGGGTGGGATGAGTGGGGGCAACAGGGAAGGGGGTGGGTGGTTGGCGGGGACAGGGAAGGGGGTGGGTGGGTGGGTGGGGGTGAGAGGGAAGGGGGTGGGTTGGTGGGTGGGGGTAGAGGGAAGGGGCTATGTTGGTGGGTAGGTGAGAGGGAAGGGGTTTGGTGGGTGGATGAGGGCAACAGGGAAGGGGTGGGGTGGGTGAGTGGGGGCAACAGGGAAGGGCTGGTGTGACAGGGAAGGGGGTGGGGCAACAGGGAAGGGCTGGGGTGGGTGTGTGGGGGGCAAGAGAGAAGGAGGTGGGTGGTTGGGTGGGGGGGCAACAGGGAAGGGATGGGTGGGTGTGTGAGGGGCAACAGAGAAGAGGGTTGGTGTGTGTGTGTGGAAGGTGGGGGTGTCAACAGGGAAGGGGGGTGGGGGCAACATGGAAGAGGGTGGGTGTGTGGGTGAGTGGGGGCAATAGGAAAGGGGCTGGGAAAGTGGGCAGGGGCAACAGAGAAGGGGTGGGATTATGGGGTCAACGGGGAAGTTTGTGGGTGGGTGGGTGAGTGGGGGCAACAAGGAAGCGGGTGGATGTGTTTGTGCAGGCAACAGGAAAGGGGGTGGCTGGTTGGGTGGGTGGTGGCAACAGGGAAGAGGGTGGGTGGGTGGGTGGAGGTAACAGGGAGGTGTGTGTGTGGGTGGGTGAATGGGGCCAATTGGGAAGTGGGTTTGATGGTGAGTGGGGGCAACAGAGAAGGTGTGGGTGAGTGGGTGAGTGGGGGCAACAGGGAAAGGGGTGGGTGGTTCGGTGGGTGGGGGCAATAGGAAAGGGGGTGGCTGGGTGGGAGGGGAGAAGGAATGGGTTGGATTGGTGGGGATAGGGAAATGGGTGGGTGGGTGGGGGCAACAGGGATGGGGGTGGGTTGGTGTTTGCGGGCAACAGGGAAGGCGGTGGGTGGGTGGGTGATGTCAACAGGGCAGTGTGTGTGGGTGGGTGGGGAGAGGGAATGTGGTGGATTGGTGGGGATAGGGAAGGGGGTGCATCGTTGGGGGCAACAGAGAAGGGGTGGGGGGCAATAGGGAATGGGGTTGGTGTGGGCAACAGGTAAGGTGGTGGGTGGGTGAGGGTGTCAACAGGGAAGGGTGGGGGTGGGTGGGGGCAACAGGGAAGGGGTGGGTGTGTGGCTGGGATAACAGGGAAGGGGGGTGGGCAGGTGTGTGGTTGGGGGGGGACAGGGAAGTGGGTGGGTGGGGGCGACCATGAAGGGGGTGAGGGTGACAGGGATTGGGGTGGGTGGGTGGGTGGTTGGGGGGGGGACAGGGAAGGGGGTGGGTGGTTGGGTGGGCGGGGGCGACAGTGAAGGGGTGGGTGGGTGGGAGGGGGTGACAAGGAAGGGTTGGGATGGGTGGGGGCAACAGGGAAGGTGGTGGGTGGTTGGTGGGGACAGGGAAGGGGTTGGGTTTGTGGGTGGGGGAGAGGGAAGGGTGTGTGCAGGTGGGTAGTGGAGATGGAAAGGGTGGGTGGGTGGGGGGAGAGGGAATGGGTGGTGTGGGTGGGTGGGGGCAACAGGGAAGGTGTGGGGTGTGTGGGTGGGGGCAACAGGGAAGGGCTGAGGTGGGCGGGGGCAACAGGGATGGGGTTCGGGGTGACACGGAAGGGTGTGGGTGGGTCGGTGGGTCGAAAGGGAAAGGGTTGGGTGGGTGAGTGGGTGGGTGGAGGGGACTGGGAAGCTGGTGGGTGGGTGGGTTGGGCAGACAGGGGACGGGATGTGGTGACAGCAATATCGGTGGGTGGGTGAGTCGTTGGGGGGGACATGGAAGGGGTGGGTTGGTGGGAGTGACATGGAAGAGGGTTGTTGTGAGTGGGTGGGAGGGGACGACAGGGATGTGGGTGGGTGAATAGTGTGAGAGGGAAAGGGTGCGTGGATGGGAGGAGTGGGAAGTGGTTTGGTGGGTGGGTTGGGGGAGAGGGAATGGGTGGGCTGGGTGGGGGCGACAGGGAAGTGTTGGGGGGACAGTGGAGGGATGGGTGGGTGGGGAAACAGGGTAGGGGTGGTGGCAACAGGGATGGGTGGGAATGACAAGGAAGAGGCTGGGTGCGTAAAGGCAACAGGGAAGGTGGTGGGGGCAAGAGGGAATGGGGTGGGTGGGTGGGGGCAACAGGGAACGGCGTGGGTGGGTGGGTGGGTGTGGCGACAACAGGGAAGGGGGTGGGTGGGTGGGTTTGGGGCAACAGGGAATGGGGTGGGTGGGCAGGGGCAACAGGGTAGAGGGTGGTTGGGTTGGTGGAGAGAGGGAATGGGGTGGATTGGTGGGGATAGGGAAGCGGTTGTGTGGATGGGTGGGTGTGTGGGGGGCAACAAGGAAGAGGGTTGGTGGGTGGGGGCAACATTGAAGGTGGTGGTGGGTGGGGTGTCAACATGGAAGGGGGTGGGTACAATAGGAAAGGGGCTGGGAAAGTTGGGGGGCAACCGGGAAGGGAGGGTTTGTGGAGTCAACAAGGAAGGGTGTGGGTGGGTGGGTCAGTGGGGGGCAACAAGGAAGGGGGTGGGTGGGTGGGTCATTGGGGGCAACAGGGAAGGGTGTGGCTGGGTAGGAGGGGGCAACAGGGAAGGGTGTGGCTTGGTGGGTCAGTGGGGGCAACAGGGAAAGGGGTGTGTGGGTGGGTGGGGGCAACAGGGAGGTGGGTGGGTGGGTCTACAGCGATGTGGGTGGATGGGTGGTTGTGTGGGGGCAACAGGGAAGTGGGTGGGTGGGTGGGGGAACAGGGAAGGGCATGTGTGGGTGGGATAGGGCAACAGGGAAGGGGGTGGGTGGGTGGGAGAGGGCAACAGGGAAATGCCTCGGTTTGTGGGGGCAACAGGGAAGGGTGTGGATGGGTGGGCAAGTGGGGGCAACAAGGAAGGACGTTGGTGCGTGGGTCTTGGCAACAGGAAAGGGGTGGATGGGTGGAGCGGCAACAGGGAAGCGGGTGGGTGGGCTAATAGGGAAGGTTGTGGGTGGATGGGAGGGGGCAACAGGGAAGGGTGTGGGTGGGGGGCAACAGGGAAGGGTGTGGGTTGATGGGTGGGGACAACAGGGAATGGTGTTTGTCGCTGGGTCGAGTCAAGAGGGAAGGGTGTGGGTGGGAGGGTGGGTACAAGAGGGAAGGGGTTGGTGGGTGGGTGGGTGAGGTAAGAGGGAAGGGGGTGGGTGGGTGGGTGGGTACAAGAGGGAAGGGTGTGGGTGGGTGGGGGCCACACGGAATGGTGTGTGTGGTTGGGTGGGGGCAACAGGGAATGGTGTGTGTAGCTGGCTGGGGGCAACAGGGAAGGATGTGGGTGGGTGAATGAGTGTGGTCAACAATGAAGTTGTTGGGTGACTGGGCGCAACATGGAAGTGGGTGGATGGGTTCAACAGGGAAGGGTCTGGGTGGGTGATGGCAACACGGAAGTGGCTGGGTGGGTGGACGCAACAAGGAATGGGAAGGGTGGTTAGTTGGGGTCAACAGGGAAGGTGGTGGGGTGCAACAGGGAATGTGTGGGTGGGTGTATGGGGGCAACAGCGTAGAGGGTGGGTGAGTGAGTGACGAGAGGGAATGGGGTGGGTGGATGCGAGGGAGCAACAGGGAAGGGGGTGGGTGGGTGGGGGCAACAGGGAAGGGGCTGGGCAGGTGGGGGCAACAGGGAAGGGGGTGGGCAGGTGGGGGCAACAGGGCAGGGGGTGGGTGGGTGTGTAGGGGCAACAGTGAAGTGGGTGGGTGGGTGTGTGTGGGGCAACAGGGAAGCTGTTGGGTGGGTGGGGGCAACAGGGAAGGGGGTGGGAGGGTGGGAGGGGGCAGCAGGGAAAGGGTTGGATGGGTGGGAGGGGGCAACAGTGAAGGTGGTGGGTTTGTGGGGGCAACAAGGAAGGGGGTTGCTGTGTGGGTGGGTAAATAGGGAATGGTGAGGGTGGGTGTTTGGGGAAAACAGTGAAGGGTGTGGATGTTTGGGTGGGGGCAACAGGGAATGGTGTGTGTCCCTGGCTGGGGGCAACAGGGAAGGGTGGGTGCAACAGGGAATGGGGTTTGTCGGTTGAAGGGTCAAAAGGGAAGGGGGTGTGTGCATGCGTGGGGGCAAGAGGGAAGGGTATGGGTGGGTGAATGAATGGGTTCAACAGTGAAGGGTGCGGGTGGGGGCAACAGGGAAGTGGCTGGGTGGGTGGGCACAACAAGGAATGGGGAGGGTGGGTGGTTGGGGTTAACAGGGAAGGCGGTGGGTGGGTGGGGTGCAACAGGGAAGGTGTGGGTGGGTGTATGGGGTCAACAGCGTAGAGGGTGGGTGAGTGGGTGGGGAGAGGGAATGGTGTGGGTGGATGCGAGGGAGCAACAGGGAAGTGGGTGGGTGGGTGGGAGCAAAAGTGAAGGGGTGTGTTGGTGTGTGGGGGCAACAGGGAAGGGGGTGGGTGTGTGGGGGGCAACAAGGAAGGTGGTGGGTGCTATAGGAAAGGGGGTGGGAAAGTGGTGGGGGCAACAGGGAAGAGAGGGTTTGTGGAGTCAAAAGGGAAGGTGGGGGTGGGTGGGTGAGTGGGGGCAACAAGGAAGGGGGTGGGTGGGTGGGTCAGTAGGGGCAACAGGGAAGGGTGTAGGTGGGTGGGAGGGGGCAACAGGGAAGGGGTGGGTGGTTCAGTGGGGGCAACAGACAAGGGGATGTGTGGGTGGGTGGGGGCAACAGGGAGGTGGGTGGGTCTACAGCGATGTGGGTGGGTGGGTGTGTGGGGGCAAAAGGGAAGTGGGTGGGTGGGTGGGGGCAACAGGGAAGGGCATGGGTGGGTGGGATAGGGTAACAGGGAAGGGGGTGGGTGGGTGGTAGGGGGCAACAGGGAAAGGGGTGGGATTGTGGGGCAACAGGGAAGGGTGTTAGTGCGTGGGTCTGGGCTACAGGGAAGGGGTGGATGGGTGGGAGGGGGCAACAGGGAAGCGGGTGGGTGGGTGGGCTAATAGGGAAGGGTTTGGGAGGGTGGGAGGGGGCAACAGGGAAGGGTGTGGGTGGGGGCAACAGGGAAGGATGTGGATTGATGGGTGGGGACAACAGGGAATGGTATTTGTCGCTGGGTGGAGTCAAGAGGGAAGGGTCTGGATGGGAGGGTGGGTGCAAGAGGGAAGGGGGTTGGTTGGTGGGTGGGGTAATAGGGAAGGGTGTGGGTGGGTGGGTGGGTGCCACAAGGAAGTGTGTGTGTTTGGGTTTGGGCAACAGGGAATGGTGTGTGTCGCTGGCTGGGGGCAACAGGGAAGGGTGTGGGTGGGTGGGTGGGGCCAACAGGGTAGACGGTGGGTGGGTGGGTGGGGAGTGGGAATGGGGTGGATTGGTGAGAATTGGGAAATGGGTGAGTGGGTGGGGGCAACAGGGAAGTGGTTGCCTGTGTTGGGGTAACAGGGAAGGGGTTGGGAGGTTGTGTGGGTGGGGGCAACAGGGAAGGGTGTGGGTGGGTGAATGAGTGTGGTCAACAATGAAGGTGCTGGGTGGGTGGGAGCAACGGAAGGGGGTGGGTGGGTTCAACAGTGAAGGGTGTGGGTGGGGGCAACAGGGAAGGGTCTGGGTGGGTGATGGCAACAGGGAAGTGGCTGGGTGGGTGGGGGCAACAAGGAAAGGGGAGGGTGGTTGTTTGGGGTCAACAGGGAAGGTGGTGGGGGCAACAGGGAAGGGTGTGGGTGTGTGGGGGGGCAACAGGGAAGGTGATGGGTGGGTGTGTGGGGACAACAGGGAAGGGGGTGGGTGTGTGGGGGGCAACAGGGAAGGTGGTGGGTGGGTGGGGGCAACAGAGAAGTGAGTGATGTGTGTATAGGAGCAACAGTGAAGGGAGTGGGTGGGTGTGTGGGGGCAACAGGGAAGGGGGTGGGTGTGTGGAGGGCAACAGGGAAGGGGGTGGGTGTGTGGGAGGGGGGCAACAGAGAAGGAGGTGGGTAGGTGGGAGGGAGCAACAGCAAAGGCGGTGGGTTTGTGGGGGCAACAGGGTATGGTATGGGTGGGTGGGTGAATGGGGGCAACTAGGAAGGGGGTTGGTGCGTGGGTCTGGTCAATGGGGAATGTTGTGGGTGTTTAGGTTGGGGCAACAGGGAATGGTGTGTGTCACTGGCTGGGGGCAACAGGGAAGGGTGGGTGCAACAGGGAAGGGGGTTTGTGGGTGGGAAGGGCAAAAGGGAAGGGGATGGGTGGGGGGCAACAGGGAAGGGGGTAGGTGGGTGGGTGGGGGCAACAGGGAAGGGGATGGTGGCAACAGGGAAGGGGGTTTGTGGGTGGAAAGGGCAAAAGGAAAGGGGATGGTGGGGGCAACAAGGAAGGGGGTCGGTGGGTGGGTGGGGGCAATAGGAAAGGTGTGGGTAGGTGGGTGGGGGCAACAGGGAAGGCGGTGGGTGGTTGGGGGCAAAAATGAAGGTTGTGGGTGGGTGGCTGGGGTCAACAGAGGAGTGGCTGTGTGTATGGTTGGGTATGGGCCACAGGGAAGGGGTGGGTGGGTGGGAGGGGGCAACAGGGAAGGGGGTAGGTGGGTGGGTGGGTGGGGTCATGAGGGAAGGGGCTGTGTGGGTGGATGGAGTCAAAAGAGAAGGTGGTGGGTGGGTGGGTATGGTGAAGAGAGAAGGGGTTAGCTGTGTGTGTGTTGGGTCAAGAGGGAAGGGGTGGGTGGAGTCAAGTGGGAAGGGGGTGGGTGGGTTGTTGGGAGCAAGAGGGAAGGGAGTTGTTGGGGGCAGGGCGGAATGGAGTGGGTGGGTGCCACAGGGAAGGGGGTGGATTTGTGTGAGCAACAGGGAAGGGGGTGGGAGGTTGGGTGTGTGGTGGCAACAGGGAAGAGGTCAGTGGGTGTGTGTGGGCAAAAAGTTAGTGGTGGGTGGGTTAAAAAGTGAAGGGTGTGGGTGGGGGTAACAGGGAAGTGCGTGGGTGCAACCTGGATGTGGGTGGTGGGAGCAACAGAGAAGGGGGTGGGTGGGTGGGTGGGGACAACAGGGAAGGGGGTGGGGGCAACAGGTAAGGGGGTTGGTGGGTGGGGGCAACAGGGAAGGGGGTGAATGGGTGGGAGGGAGCAAATGGGTAGGGTGTCAGTGGGTGGGAGTGGGTAACAGGGAAGGGGGTGGGTATGTTGGGGCAACAGGGAAATTGGTGGGTGGGTGTGTAAACAAGGCAGTGGGTGGGTGGGGTCAATAGGGAAGTGGGTGGGTGTGTGGGGGCAACAGGGAAACGGGTGAGGGTGTGGGTGGGGGCAACAGGGAAGTGGTATGGTGGGTGCGTGGGTGGGGGCAACAGGGAAGTTGGGGAGTGCGAAGGAGCAACAGGGAAGGGGGTGAGTGGGTGGGAGTGGGCAACAGGGTAGGGGGAGGGGGGAGTGCGTAAAAAGGGAAGGGGTGGGTTTGTGGGGAACAGGGAAGGGTGTTGGTGGGTGGGTGGGTGGGGGCAACCGGGCAGGGAGTGTGTAGGTTGGCGGGCGGGTACAACAGGGAAGGGTGTGGGTGGGTTTGAAAGGGCAATAGGTAATGGGGTGGGTGGGTGGGGGCAATAAGGAAGATGTTGTGATGGGTGGGTGTGATAAAAGGGAAGGGGTTGGGTGGGTGGGTGGGTGGGGGCAACAGGGATGTGGGTGGGTGGGTATTCAAACAGAGAAGTGGGTGTTTGGGGGCAACAGGGAAGGGGATTGGTGGGTGAGTGGGTGGGGGCATCAGGGAAGGGGGTGAGTGGGTGGGTGGGGGCAACAGGGAAGGGGTTGGGTGTTTGGCTGGGGTCAACAGGGAAGGGGTGGGTGTTTAGGTGAGGCAACTGGCAAGGGGGTGGTTTTGTGGGTGGGGGCAACAGGGAAAAGGGTGGGTGGGTGGGTGGGAGCAACAGGGAAGGGGGTGGGTGGGAGGACGTGGTGGTAATAGAGAAGGGGGTGGGTGGGTGTGGCAACAGGGAAGAAGTGAGTGGGGGCTACAAGGAAGGGTGTGGGTTTGTGCGGTCGACAGGGAAGGGGGTGGGGGGTGGTGGCAAAAGGGAAGGGAGTGTGGGTGGTCGGTGTCAAAAGGAAGGGGGTGGGTGGGGGCCACAGGTAAGGATGTTGCTGGGTGGCGGCAACAGGGAAGTGGGTGGGTGGGTATGCAAACAGGGAAGTGGGTGGGTGGGTTCAATAGGGAAAGGAGGTGTGTGTGGGGGGGCAACAGGGAAGGGGTGTGTGTTTAGGTGGGGGCAACAGTGAAGGGGTGGGTGTTTGGGTGGGGGCAACAGGGCAGGGGGTGGGTGGGTGGGAGGGGGCAACAAGGAAGGGTGTGGGTGAGTGGGTGGGGCCAACAGGGAAGTGGGTGGGTGGTTGGGTGGGGGCAACAGGGAAGGGGGTGGGGTGTGGGTGGGGGCAACAGTGAAGGGTTGGGTGGGTGGGTGGGGGTAACAGGGAAGGGGTGGCTGGGTGGGTGGGGGTAACCAGTAAGGGGGTGGGTGGGCGGTGGGTGGGGGCAACAGAGAAGTGGGGTGGGGGCAACAGGGAAGGGGGTTGGTGGGTGGGGGCCACAGGGAAGGGGGTGGGTGGGTGGAGGCAACAGAAAAGGAGGTGGGTGGGTGTATAGGGGCAACAGCATAGAGGGTGGGTGGATGGGGAGGGGGAATGGGGTGAGTCGGTACGACGGGGCAACACGCAATGGGGAGGGTAGGTGTGTGGGGGGAAAAGAGAGAATAGGGTGAGTGGGTGGGGCTGACAGGGAACAGGGTAGGTGGGTGGGTGGGGGCAACAGTGAATGGGTGGGTAGATGGGTGTGGGCAACAGGGAAGGGGGTGGTTAGGTGGATGGGGCAACAGGGAAGAGGGTTGGTGTTTGGTTGGGGGCAAAATTGAAGGTGGTGGGTGGGTGGGGGTAACAGGGAAGTGGTTGGGTTTTGGGTTGGGTGGGGGCAACAGGGAAGGGGGTGGGTGGGGGCAACAGAGTAAGAGGTGAGTGGGTGGGGGCAACCGGGAAGTTGGTGAGTGGGAAGGAGCAACAGGGAAGGGGTGGGTGGGGGCAATAGGAATGGGGGTGGGTGGATGGGGGCAACAGTGAAGGTGGTGGGTGGGTGGGTGTGTGGGTTGGGGCAACAGGCAAGGGGGTGTGTGGCTCTGTGGGGGCAACAGGGAAGTAGGTGTGTGGGTATGCAAACAGGGATGTGTGTTTGTGGGTTCAATAGGGAAAGGGGATGTGTGTGGGGGGCAACAGGGAAGGCATGTGTGTCTAGGTGGGGCCAACAGGGAAGGGGTGGGTGTTTGGGTGGGGGCAACAGGGAAGGGGGTGGGTGGGTGGGTGGGGGTAATCAGTAAGAGTGTGCGTGGGTGGTGGGTGGGGGCAACAGGGAAGTGGGGTGGGGGCAACAGGGAAGGGGGTTGGTGGGTGGGGGCCACAGGGAAGGGGGTGGGTGGGTGGGGGCAGCAGGGAAGATGTGTGGGTGAGTGCATCAGGGAAGTTGGTGAGTGGGTGGGAGTTGGCAACAGAGTAGGGGGTTGGGGGTGGGAGTGGGTAACAGGGAAGGGGGTGGGTGTGTGGTGGAAGAGGGAAAACTGTTGGTGGGTGGGTAGGTAGGGGCAACAGGGAAGGGAGTGGGTGGGGGCAACATGGAAGGGGGTGGGTGGGTGGGGGCAACAGGAAAGGGGCTAAGTGTGTGGGTGGGGGCAACAGGGAAAGGGGTGAGTGGGTGTGTGGGTGGGGCAACAGGGATGTGGGTGGGTGGTTGGGTGGGGGCAACAGGGAAGGGGGTGGGGTGTGGGTGGGGGCAACAGCGAAGGGTTGGGTGGGTGGGTGGGGGTAATAGGGAAGGGGGTGGGTGGGTGGTGGGTGGGGGCAACAGGGAAGTGGGGTGGGGGCAACAGGGAAGTGGGTTGGTGGGTGGGGTCAACAGGAAGGGGGTGAATGGGTGGGAGGGCGCAACAGGGTAGGGTGTCAGTGGGTGGGAGTGGGTAACAGGGAAGGGGTGGGTATGTTGGGGCAACAGGGAAATTGGTGGGTGGGTATGCAAACAAGGCAGTGGGTGGGTGGGGTCAATAGGGAAGGGGTGGGTGTGTGGGGGCAACAGGGAAGGGGGTGAGGGTGTGGGTGGGGGCAACAGGGAAGTGGTATGGTGGGTGCGTGGGTGGGGGCAACAGGGAAGTTGGTGAGTGCGAAGGAGCAACAGGGAAAAGGGTGAGTGTGTGGGAGTGGGGCAACAGGGTAGGGGGTGAATGGGTGGGAGTGGGTAAAAAGGGAAGGGGGTGGGTTTGTGGGGAACAGGGAAGGGTGTTGGTGGGTGGGTGGGTGGGGGCAACCGGGCATGGAGTGTGTAGGTTGGTGGGTGGGTACAACAGGGAAGGGGGTGGGTGGGTT
>JANJGN010005040.1:0-27516 GCA_026770705.1 Isurus oxyrinchus
CCTCCCTCCCCCTCCATCTCCCACCCCCTTTCTCTCCCCCTCTCCCCCCCACCCCTCGCCCCCGCTTGGTGGAGGGTGCTGAGGGATAGTGGGGTGGGGGGCGGAGGAGGAGGAGGAAAGTGGTCTGGGAGGGTGGGAGGGAGCGGGGCTGAAGGGCAGGGGTCAGCTGCGGAGGTGCTGAGGAGCCTTTACCTCTTGTCTCTCTTGCGTCAAAGAACCACCCACCCCCCCCACCCCCAACCCCCCCACCCCCCACCTCCACCTCCTCTACAACTAGGCCCCAGCTGTCTCCGAGGGCCTGGGAGGTGAGCCAGGCTCTCTTCCTGAAATACACACACAGGCCCGAAGACAGCTGTGAAAACCACGTCAAAACCTGTCCGCTGTCGTCCCTGTGAAAGGGCAAGGTCGGTGGGAGGGTGGGGGTGGAGAACGGGGAGAGAGAAAGGGATATCTTATCCTCGCTGGAGTTATCTAAATCTGGACCATAATCAGAATTCCAGGCCTTTGGCGAGCATTGTGTCGGGGTATTTATAGGGGAGAGTCCTTGAACCACCGCTCAACTCTCTTCCTTATCACACCGACTCCACATCCCCTCTCCGCCGCCCGTCTCTTGACACACGTCCATCAGCAGAGCTCTCCAGAACAAGGCAACCCCTCTCTCTCTCTCTCCCTCCCTCTGAGCCACATCAGATGTGCAGAGAGAAACAGGCGAGGGTTCAATCGGTCAAGGAGAAGGGCCTGGGATGGCGCACGCGGTCCAACCACAGCCTTATAAAGCCTCGGTGGCAAGTCCCTGCTTTCATATTCCAGTCCAGTGAAGGCCAACTTTGCATTTGGCTTCCTAACTGCCGACTCAACCCGCGAGTCAACCTCAAGAGAATCCTGGACTCGGGACTCCCGAGTCCCCCCTTGCGCTCCGGATTTCTAAATTCTCTCCCCCATTTAGAAAATAGTCCTTGCCTCTATTCTTCTCACCAAAGTGCATGGCCTCACACTTTGCCACGTTGTATTCCATCTGCCACTTCCTTGCCCATTCTCCTAACCTGTCCAAATCCTTCTGCAGCCTCCCCGCCTCCTCAATACGACCTGTCCCTCCACCCATCGTCTGTAAACTTCGCCAGGGCGCCCTCAGTTCCTTCGTCGAGATCGTTCATGTATAAATTGGAAAGTTGTGGTCCCAACACTTGACCCCTGCGGAACTCCCACTAGTCACCGGGGGCATACGGAGACCGGAACCGTGCACGGTGCTCCGAGTGTGGGTCTAACCAACGGGGGATACGGAGACCGGAACTGTGCACGGTGCTCCGAGTGTGGTCTAACCCAGGGGGATACGGAGACCGGAACTGTGCACGGTGCTCCCAGTGTGGTCTAACCGAGGGATACGGATACCGGAACTGTGCACGGTGCTCCGAGTGTGGTCTAACCGAGGGGGATACGGAGTCCGGAACTGTACACGGTGCTCCGAGTGTGGTCTAACCGAGGGATACGGAGACCGGAACTGTGCACAGTGCTCCGAGTGTGGTCTAACCGAGGGGGATATGGAGACCGGAACTGTGCACGGTGCTCCGAGTGTGGTCTAACTGAGGGGGGATACTGAGACCGGAACTGTGCACGGTGCTCCAAGTGTGGTCTAACCGAGGGGGATACGGAGACTGGAACTGTGCACGGTGCTCCGAGTGTGGTCTAACTGAGGGGGATACGGAGACCGGAACTGTGCACGGTGCTCCGAGTGTGGTCTAACCGAGGGGGATACGGAGACTGGAACTGTGCACGGTGCTCCGAGTGTGGGTCTAACCGAGGGGGATACGGAGACCGGAACTGTGCACGGTGCTCCGAGTGTGGTCTAACCGAGGGGGATACGGAGACCGGAACTGTGCACGGTGCTCCGAGTGTGGTCTAACCGAGGGATACGGAGACCGGAACTGTGCACGGTGCTCCGAGTGAGGTCTAACCGAGGGGGGATACGGAGACCGGAACTGTGCACGTTGCTCCGAGTGTGGTCTAACCGAGGGGGATACGGAGACCGGAACTGTGCACAGTGCTCCGAGTGTGGGTCTAACCGAGGGGGATACGGAGACCGGAACTGTGCACGGTGCCCGAGTGTGGTCTAACCGAGGGATACGGAGACCGGAACTGTGCACGGTGCTCCCAGTGTGGTCTAACCGAGGGATATGGAGACCGGAACTGTGCACGGTGCTCCGAGTGTGGTCTAACTGAGGGGGATACGGAGACCGGAACTGTGCACGGTGCTCCGAGTGTGATCTAACCAAGGGATACGGAGACCGGAACTGTGCACGGTGCTCCGAGTGTGGTCTAACCGAGGGGGGATACGGAGACCGGAACTGTGCACGGTGCTCCGAGTGTGGTCTAACCGAGGGGGATACGGAGACCGGAACTGTGCACGGTGCTCCGAGTGTGGTCTAACCGAGGGGGGATACGGAGACCGGAACTGTGCACGGTGCTCCGAGTGTGGTCTAACCGAGGGGGATACAGAGACCGGAACTGTGCACGGTGGTCCGAGTGTGGTCTAACCGAGGGGGGATACGGAGACCGGAACTGTGCACGGTGCTCCAAGTGTGGTCTAACCGAGGGATACAGAGACCAGGATAATGCACAGTGCTCCAAGTGTGGTCGCCTCCTGTTCCTGTGTAATAGGTTTGAGGAGCTCTGTCTCTCCCTCTCTCTCTCCCTTTCTCTCTTTGTCACATTCCTTCCTAGTCTCTCTTACTCTGTCTCTCTCTCTCGCTGTCTCTGTCTGTCTCTCTCTCCCTCTCCCTCTGTCACTCTCTCTCTCCCTCTCTATCTCTCTCCCTGTCTCTCTCTCTCTGAATGTCTCTCTCTTTCTCTCTGTCTCTCTCTCTGTCTCTCTCCCTGTCTCTCACTCTCTCTGAACATCTCTCTCTCTGAATGTCTGTCTTTCTCTCTGTCTCTCTCTCTCCATCTCCATCTCTCTCTCTGAATGTCTGTCTCTCTTTGTCTCTCTCTCTGAATGTTTCTCTCTCTGAATGTCTGTCTCTCTCTCTCTATCTCTCTCTCTCCATCTCCATCTCTCTCTCTCTGAATGTCTGTCTCTCTCTCTCTGTCTCTCTCTCTCCATCTCCATCTCTCTCTCTCTGTCTCTCTCTCTCTCTGTCTCTCTGTCCATCTCCATCTCTCTCTCTCTGAATGTGTCTCTCTTTGTCTCTATCTCTCTCTGAATGTCTGTCTCTCTCTGTCTCTCTCTCTCTCTCCATCTCCATCTCTCTCTCTGAATGTGTCTCTTTGTCTCTATCTCTCTCTGAATGTCTCTCTCTCTCTGTCTCTCTCTCTCCTTCTCCATCTCTCTCTCTCTCTCTGTCTCTCTCTCCATCTCCATCTCTCTCTCTCTCTCTGTCTCTCTCTCTCTCTGTCTCTCTCTCCATCTCCATCTCTCTCTCTCTGTCTCTCTCTCTCTCTGTCTCTCTGTCCATCTCCATCTCTCTCTCTCTGAATGTGTCTCTCTTTGTCTCTATCTCTCTCTGAATGTCTGTCTCTCTCTGTCTCTCTCTCTCTCTCCATCTCCATCTCTCTCTCTGAATGTGTCTCTTTGTCTCTATCTCTCTCTGAATGTCTCTCTCTCTCTGTCTCTCTCTCTCCTTCTCCATCTCTCTCTCTCTCTCTGTCTCTCTCTCCATCTCCATCTCTCTCTCTCTCTCTGTCTCTCTCTCTCTCTGTCTCTCTCTCCATCTCCATCTCTCTCTCTCTCTGAATGAGTCTCTTTCTCTCTATCTCTCTCTGAATGTCTGTCTCTCTCTCTCTGTCTCTCTCTCTCCATCTCCATCTCTCTCTCTCTCTCTCTATCTCTCTCCATCTCCATCTCTCTCTCTCTCTGTCTTTCTCTCTCTCTCCATCTCCATCTATCTCTCTCTCTGTCTCTCTCTCTCTGTCTCTCTGTCCATCTCCATCTCTCTCTCTGAATGTGTCTCTCTTTGTCTCTATCTCTCTCTGAATGTCTGTCTCTCTCTGTCTGTCTCTCTCCATCTCTCTCTCTCTCTGAATGTGTCTCTCTTTGTCTCTATCTCTCTCTGAACATCTCTCTCTCTCTGAATGTCTGTCTCTCTCTGTCTGTCTCTCTCTCTCTCTCCATCTCCATCTCTCTCTCTCTCTGTCTCTCTCTCCATCTCCATCTCTCTCTCTCTCTCTCTGTCTCTCTCTCTCCATCTCCATCTATCTCTCTCTCTGAATGAGTCTCTCTTTGTCTCTATCTCTCTCTGAATATCTCTCTCTCTCTGAATGTCTGTCTCTCTCTCTCCATCTCCATCTCTCTCTCTCTCTGTCTCTCTCTCCATCTCCATCTCTCTCTCTCTGTCTCTCTCTCTCTCTGTCTCTCTGTCCATCTCCATCTCTCTCTCTCTGAATGTGTCTCTCTTTGTCTCTATCTCTCTCTGAATGTCTGTCTCTCTCTGTCTCTCTCTCTCTCTCCATCTCCATCTCTCTCTCTCTGTCTCTCTGTCTCTCTCCATCTCTCTCTCTCTCTGAATGTGTCTCTTTGTCTCTATCTCTCTCTGAATGTCTCTCTCTCTCTGTCTCTCTCTCTCTCCATCTCCATCTCTCTCTCTCTCTGTCTCTCTCTCCATCTCCATCTCTCTCTCTCTCTCTGTCTCTCTCTCTCTCTGTCTCTCTCTCCATCTCCATCTCTCTCTCTCTCTGAATGAGTCTCTCTTTGTCTCTATCTCTCTCTGAATGTCTGTCTCTCTCTCTCTGTCTCTCTCTCTCCATCTCCATCTCTCTCTTTCTGTCTCTCTCCATCTCCATCTCTCTCTCTCTCTCTCTGTCTTTCTCTCTCTCTCCATCTCCATCTATCTCTCTCTCTGTCTCTCTCTCTCTGTCTCTCTGTCCATCTCCATCTCTCTCTCTGAATGTGTCTCTCTTTGTCTCTATCTCTCTCTGAATGTCTGTCTCTCTCTGTCTCTCTCTCTCCATCTCTCTCTCTCTCTGAATGTGTCTCTCTTTGTCTCTATCTCTCTCTGAACATCTCTCTCTCTCTGAATGTCTGTCTCTCTCTGTCTGTCTCTCTCTCTCTCTCCATCTCCATCTCTCTCTCTCTCTGAATGTGTCTCTTTGTCTCTATCTCTCTCTGAATGTCTCTCTCTCTCTGTCTCTCTCTCTCTCCATCTCCATCTCTCTCTGTCTCTCTCTCCATCTCCATCTCTCTCTCTCTCTCTGTCTCTCTCTCTCTCTGTCTCTCTCTCCATCTCCATCTCTCTCTCTCTCTGAATGAGTCTCTCTTTGTCTCTATCTCTCTCTGAATGTCTGTCTCTCTCTCTCTGTCTCTCTCTCTCCATCTCCATCTCTCTCTCTCTGTCTCTCTCCATCTCCATCTCGCTCTCTCTCTCTCTCTGTCTTGCTCTCTCTCTCCATCTCCATCTATCTCTCTCTCTGTCTCTCTCTCTCTGTCTCTCTGTCCATCTCCATCTCTCTCTCTGAATGTGGATCTCTTTGTCTCTATCTCTCTCTGAATGTCTGTCTCTCTCTGTCTCTCTCTCTCTCCATCTCTCTGAATGTGTCTCTCTTTGTCTCTATCTCTCTCTGAACATCTCTCTCTCTCTGAATGTCTGTCTCTCTCTGTCTGTCTCTCTCTCTCTCCATCTCCATCTCTCTCTCTCTCTGAATGTGTCTCTCTTTGTCTCTATCTCTCTCTGAATGTCTCTCTCTCTGAATGTCTGTCTCTCTCTGTCTCTCTCTCTCTCTCCATCTCCATCTCTCTCTCTCTCTGTCTCTCTCTCTCCATCTCCATCTCTCTCTCTCTGAATGTGTCTCTTTGTCTCTATCTCTCTCTGAATGTCTGTCTCTCTCTGAATGTCTGTCTCTCTCTGTCTCTCTCTCTCTCCATCTCCATCTCTCTGTCTCTGAATGTGTCTCTTTGTCTTTCTCTCTCTCTGAATGTCTGTCTCTCTCTGTCTCTCTCTCTCTCTGAATGAGTCTCTCTTTGTCTCTATCTCTCTCTGAATGTCTCTCTCTCTCTCTGAATGTCTGTCTCTCTCTCTCTGTCTCTCTCTCTCTCTGAATGAGTCTCTTTGTCTCTATCTCTCTCTGAATGTCTCTCTCTCTCTCTCTGAATGTCTGTCTCTCTCTCTGAATGTCTGTCTCTCTCTCCATCTCCATCTCTCTCTCTCTGAATGTCTGTCTCTCTTTGTCTCTATCTCTCTCTCTCCATCTCCATCTCTCTCTCTCTGAATGTCTGTCTGTCTTTCTCTCTGTCTCTCTCTCCATCTCCATCTCTCTCTCTCTCTGAATGTCTGTCTCTCTTTGTCTCTATCTCTCTCTCTCCATCTCTCTCTCTGAATGTCTGTCTCTCTTTGTCTCTCTCTCTGAATGTTTCTCTCTCTGAATGTCTGTCTCTCTCTCTCTATCTCTCTCTCTCCATCTCCATCTCTCTCTTTGAACGTCTGTCTTTCTCTCTGTATCTCTCTCTCCATCTCCATCTCTCTCTCTCTGAATGTCTGTCTCTCTTTGTCTCTCTCTCTGAATGTTTCTCTCTCTGAATGTCTGTCTCTCTCTCTATCTCTCTCTCTCCATCTCCATTTCTCTCTCTCTGAATGAGTCTCTCTTTGTCTCTCTCTCTGAATGAGTCTCTCTTTGTCTCTCTCTCTGAATGTTTCTCTCTCTGAATGTCTGTCTCTCTCTCTCTGTTTCTCTCTCTCTCCATCTCCATCTCTCTCTCTCTCTGAATGTCTGTCTCTCTCTCTGTCTCTCTCTCTCTCCATCTCTCTCTCTCTCTCTGAATGAGTCTCTTTGTCTCTATCTCTCTCTGAATGTCTCTCTCTCTGAATGTCTGTCTCTCTCTGTCTCTCTCTCTCTTTCTGAATGTCTGTCTGTCTTTCTCTCTGTCTCTTTCTCCATCTCCATCTCTCTCTCTGAATGTCTGTCTCTCTTTGTCTCTCTCTCTGAATGTTTCTCTCTGAATGTCTGTCTCTCTCTCTCTATCTCTCTCTCTCCATCTCCATCTCTCTCTCTCTTTCTGAATGTCTGTCTGTCTTTCTCTCTGTCTCTCTCTCCATCTCCATCTCTCTCTCTCTCTGAATGTCTGTCTCTCTTTGTCTCTATCTCTCTCTGAATGTCTCTCTCTCTCTCTGTCTCTCTCTCCATCTCCATCTCTCTCTCTCTCTCAATGAGTCTCTCTTTGTCTCTATCTCTCTCTGAATGTCTCTCTCTCTCTCTCGGAATGTCTGTCTCTTTCTCTGTCTCTCTCTCTCCATCTCCATCTCTCTCTCTCTCTCTGTCTCTCTCCATCTCCATCTCTCTCTCTCTCTGTCTCTCTCTCTCTCCATCTCCATCTATCTCTCTCTCTGAATGTGTCTCTCTTTGTCTCTATCTCTCTCTGAATATCTCTCTCTCTCTGAATGTCTGTCTCTCTCTCTCTGTCTCTCTCTCTCCATCTCCATCTCTCTCTCTCTCTGTCTCTCTCTCTCCATCTCCATCTCTCTCTCTCTCTCTGTCTCTCTCTCTCTCTGTCTCTCTGTCCATCTCCATCTCTCTCTCTCTGAATGTGTCTCTCTTTGTCTCTATCTCTCTCTGAATGTCTGTCTCTCTCTGTCTCTCTCTCTCTCCATCTCCATCTCTCTCTCTCTCTGAATGTGTCTCTTTGTCTCTATCTCTCTCTGAATGTCTCTCTCTCTCTCTGTCTCTCTCTCTCTCCATCTCCATCTCTCTCTCTCTCTCTCTCTGTCTCTCTCTCCATCTCCATCTCTCTCTCTCTCTCTCTGTCTCTCTCTCTCTCTGTCTCTCTCTCCATCTCCATCTCTCTCTCTCTCTGAATGAGTCTCTCTTTGTCTCTATCTCTCTCTGAATGTCTGTCTCTCTCTCTCTGTCTCTCTCTCTCCATCTCCATCTCTCTCTCTCTCTCTCTCTGTCTCTCTCCATCTCCATCTCTCTCTCTCTCTGTCTTTCTCTCTCTCTCCATCTCCATCTATCTCTCTCTCTGTCTCTCTCTCTCTGTCTCTCTGTCCATCTCCATCTCTCTCTCTGAATGTGTCTCTCTTTGTCTCTATCTCTCTCTGAATATCTGTCTCTCTCTGTCTCTCTGTCTCTCTCTCTCCATCTCTCTCTCTCTGAATGTGTCTCTCTTTGTCTCTATCTCTCTCTGAACATCTCTCTCTCTCTGAATGTCTGTCTCTCTCTGTCTGTCTCTCTCTCTCCATCTCCATCTCTCTCTCTCTCTCTGTCTCTCTCTCCATCTCCATCTCTCTCTCTCTCTCTGTCTCTCTCTCTCCATCTCCATCTCTCTCTCTCTGTCTCTCTCTCTCTCTGTCTCTCTGTCCATCTCCATCTCTCTCTCTCTGAATGTGTCTCTCTTTGTCTCTATCTCTCTCTGAATGTCTGTCTCTCTCTGTCTCTCTCTCTCTCTCCATCTCCATCTCTCTCTCTCTGAATGTGTCTCTTTGTCTCTATCTCTGTCTGAATGTCTCTCTCTCTCTCCATCTCCATCTCTCTCTCTCTCTGTCTCTCTCTCCATCTCCATCTCTCTCTCTCTCTGTCTCTCTCTCTCTCTGTCTCTCTCTCCATCTCCATCTCTCTCTCTCTCTGAATGAGTCTCTCTTTGTCTCTATCTCTCTCTGAATGTCTGTCTCTCTCTCTGTCTCTCTCTCTCCATCTCCATCTCTCTCTCTCTGTCTCTCTCCATCTCCATCTATCTCTCTCTCTCTGTCTCTCTCTCTCTGTCCATCTCCATCTCTCTCTCTGAATGTGTATCTCTTTGTCTCTATCTCTCTCTGAATGTCTGTCTCTCTCTGTCTCTCTCTCTCTCCATCTCTCTGAATGTGTCTCTCTTTGTCTCTATCTCTCTCTGAACATCTCTCTCTCTCTGAATGTCTGTCTCTCTCTGTCTGTCTCTCTCTCTCTCCATCTCCATCTCTCTCTCTCTCTGAATGTGTCTCTCTTTGTCTCTATCTCTCTCTGAACATCTCTCTCTCTCTGAATGTCTGTCTCTCTCTGTCTGTCTCTCTCTCTCTCCATCTCCATCTCTCTCTCTCTCTCTGAATGTGTCTCTCTTTGTCTCTATCTCTCTCTGAATGTCTCTCTCTCTGAATGTCTGTCTCTCTCTGTCTCTCTCTCTCTCTCCATCTCCATCTCTCTCTCTCTCTGTCTCTCTCTCTCCATCTCCATCTCTCTCTCTCTGAATGTGTCTCTTTGTCTCTATCTCTCTCTGAATGTCTGTCTCTCTCTGAATGTCTGTCTCTCTCTGTCTCTCTCTCTCTCCATCTCCATCTCTCTGTCTCTGAATGTGTCTCTTTGTCTTTCTCTCTCTCTGAATGTCTGTCTCTCTCTGTCTCTCTCTCTCTCTGTCTCTGTCTCTCTCTGTCTCTCTCTCCATCTCCATCTCTCTCTCTCTCTGAATGTGTCTCTCTTTGTCTCTATCTCTCTCTGAATGTCTGTCTCTCTCTCTCTGTCTCTCTCTCTCTCTGAATGAGTCTCTTTGTCTCTATCTCTCTCTGAATGTCTCTCTCTCTCTCTCTGAATGTCTGTCTCTCTCTCTGAATGTCTGTCTCTCTCTCCATCTCCATCTCTCTCTCTCTGAATGTCTATCTCTCTTTGTCTCTATCTCTCTCTCTCCATCTCCATCTCTCTCTCTCTGAATGTCTGTCTGTCTTTCTCTCTGTCTTTCTCTCCATCTCCATCTCTCTCTCTGAATGTCTGTCTCTCTCTCTCTCCATCTCCATCTCTCTCTCTCTCTCTGAATGTCTATCTCTCTTTGTCTCTATCTCTCTCTCTCCATCTCCATCTCTCTCTCTCTGAATGTCTGTCTGTCTTTCTCTCTGTCTTTCTCTCCATCTCCATCTCTCTCTCTGAATGTCTGTCTCTCTCTCTCTCCATCTCCATCTCTCTCTCTCTCTCTGAATGTCTGTCTCTCTTTGTCTCTATCTCTCTCTCTCCATCTCCATCTCTCTCTCTCTCTGAATGTCTGTCTCTCTCTATCTCCCTCTCTCCATCTCCATCTCTCTCTCTGAACGTCTGTCTTTCTCTCTGTATCTCTCTCTCCATCTCCATCTCTCTCTCTCTGAACGTCTGTCTTTCTCTCTGTATCTCTCTCTCCATCTCCATCTCTCTCTCTCTGAATGTCTGTCTCTCTTTGTCTCTCTCTCTGAATGTTTCTCTCTCTGAATGTCTGTCTCTCTCTCTCTGTTTCTCTCTCTCTCCATCTCCATCTCTCTCTCTCTCTGAATGTCTGTCTCTCACTCTGTCTCTCTCTCTCTCCATCTCTCTCTCTCTCTCTCTGAATGAGTCTCTTTGTCTCTATCTCTCTCTGAATGTCTCTCTCTCTGAATGTCTGTCTCTCTCTCTCTGTCTCTCTCTCTCCATCTCCATCTCTCTCTCCATCTCCATCTCTCTCTCTCTGTCTCTCTCTCCATCTCCATCTCTCTCTCTCTCTGAATGTCTCTCTCTCTCCATCTCCATCTCTCTCTCTCTCTGTCTCTCTCTCTCCATCTCTCTCTCTCTCTGTCTCTCTCTCTCCATCTCCATCTCTCTCTCTCTGTCTCTCTCTCTCCATCTCCATCTCTCTCTCTCTCTAAATGTGTCTCTCTTTGTCTCTATCTCTCTCTGAATGTCTCTCTCTCTCCATCTCCATCTCTCTCTCTCTCTGTCTCTCTCTCCATCTCCATCTCTCTCTCTCTGAATGTCTCTCTCTCTCCATCTCCATCTCTCTCTCTCTCTGTCTCTCTCTCTCCATCTCCATCTCTCTCTCTCTGAATGTCTGTCTCTCTCCCTCTGTCTCTCTCTCTCTCTCCATCTCTCTCTCTCTCTCTCTGAATGTCTCTCTCTCTCTGAATGTCTCTCTCTCTCTGAATGTCTCTCTCTCTCTCTCTGTCTCTCTCTCTCCATCTCCATCTCTCTCTCTCTCTGAATGTGTCTCTCTTTGTCTCTATCTCTCTCTGAATGTCTGTCTCTCTCTGTCTCTCTCTCTCCATCTCCATCTCTCTCTCTCTGAATGTCTCTCTCTCTCTCTCTGTCTCTCTCTCTCCATCTCCATCTCTCTCTCTCTCTGAATGTGTCTCTCTTTGTCTCTTTCTCTCTCTGAATGTCTCTCTCTCTGTCTCTCTCTCTCCATCTCCATCTCTCTCTCTCTCTGAATGTGTCTCTCTTTGTCTCTATCTCTCTGAATGTCTGTCTCTCTCTGTCTCTCTCTCTCTCTCCATCTCCATCTCTCTCTCTCTGAATGTCTCTCTCTCTGTCTCTCTCTGTCTCTCTCCATCTCCATCTCTCTCTGAATGTGTCTCTCTTTGTCTCTATCTCTCTCTGAATGTCTGTCTCTCTCTCTGAATGTCTGTCTCTCTCTGAATGTCTGTCTCTGAATGTCTGTCTCTCTTTCTGTCTCTCTCTATCTCCATCTCTCTCTCTCTCTGAATGTGTCTCTCTTTGTCTCTATCTCTCTCTGAATGTCTGTCTCTCTCTGTCTCTCTCTCTCTCTATCTCCATCTCTCTCTCTCTCTGAATGTGTCTCTCTTTGTCTCTATCTCTCTCTGAACATCTCTCTCTCTCTGAATGTCTGTCTCTCTCTCTGTCTCTCTCTCTCCATCTCCATCTCTCTCTCTCTGAATGTCTGTCTCTCTTTCTGTCTCTCTCTCTCTATCTCCATCTCTCTCTCTCTCTGAATGTGTCTCTCTTTGTCTCTATCTCTCTCTGAACATCTCTCTCTCTCTGAATGTCTGTCTCTCTCTCTGTCTCTCTCTCTCTCCATCTCCATCTATCTCTCTCTGAATGTCTCTCTCTGAATATCTGTCTCTCTCTCTCCATCTCCATCTCTCTCTCTCTCTCTGAATGTGTCTCCCTTTGTCTCTATCTCTCTCTGAATGTCTGTCTGTCTCTCTCTGAATGTCTGTCTGTCTCTCTGTCTCTCTCTCCATCTCCATCTCTCTCTCTGAATGTCTGTCTGTCTCTCTCTGAATGTCTCTCTCTCTCTGAATGTCTGTCTGTCTCTCTCTGAATGTCTGTCTGTCTCTCTCTGAATGTCTGTCTGTCTCTCTGTCTCTCTCTCTCCATCTCCATCTCTCTCTCTGAATGTCTGTCTGTCTCTCTCTGAATGTCTCTCTCTCTGAATGTCTGTCTCTCACTCTCTCTCTCACTCTCCCACTCCATGTCTCTCAGTGCTAGGACCATTGCTTTTATTGATATGTGTAAATGACTTGGAAACTGGAACATAATCTTCACTTTCAAAATTGGACGCTGATACCAAGCTTGGAGGGAGTGACCAGCAGTGAGGGTGGCACCAATCGCCTGCAACAGGATAGAGGCAGGATGGGCAGGCAAGCGGCCAATGCAGTTTAGTACAGAGAAGTGCGAGGGTGATGCATTTTGGCAGGAGGGACAGCAAGAGGCAGAGTTCTGAAGAGTGTTCAGGGACAGAGGGAGCTGGGGGTTCATGTACCTCAATCTTTGAAGGTGGCAGGACAGAGCGAGAGAGCAAAGCAGATGGGACCTGGGGCATCATCAACAGAGGCATTGAGTCCAAAAGCTGGGGTGGGGGGGAGTTCCATCCTCTATCTCTCCCCCTCCCTCTGTCCCTCTTGTTCTCTGTCACGCTATCTCTCTCTCTGTCTCACCCCCTCCCTCTATCTCTCCCCCTCCCTCTGTCCCTCTTGTTCTCTGTCACTCTATCTCTCTCTCTGTCACTCTATCTCTCTCTCTGTCAGTCTCACCCCTTCTCTCTATCTCTCCCCCTCCCTCTGTCTCTCTTGTTCTCTGTCACTCTATCTCTCTCTCTGTCAGTCTCACCCCCTCCCTCTATCTCTCCCCCTCCCTCTGTCCCTCTTGTTCTCTGTCACTCTATCTCTCTCTCTGTCAGTCTCACCTCCTCCCTCTATCTCTCCCCCTCCCTCTGTCCCTCTTGTTCTCTGTCACTCTCTCTCTCTGTCTCTGTCAGTCTCACCCCCTCCCTCTATCTCTCCCCCTCCCTCTGTCCCTCTTGTTCTCTGTCACTCTCTCTCTCTCTGTCTCTGTCAGTCTCACCCCCTCCCTCTATCTCTCCCCCTCCCTCTGTCTCTCTTGTTCTCTGTCACTCTCTCTCTCTCTCTGTCTCTGTCAGTCTCACCCCCTCCCTCTATCTCTCCCCCTCCCTCTGTCTCTCTCTGTCTGATTCTCTCTCTCTCTCGCTCTCTCTCTCTCGCTCTCTCTCTCTCGCTCTCTCTCTCTCCCTTTGTTATCTCAGCTGACGTGGGTGTGCTGTGGTAACCCATTATCTGAGCATCCGAAATAGCCAAGATGAATCTGAAGGTTAGTGCTGGAATGGGCTTTTAAAGTGCCATTATCTATTCCCACATGGAAAAACTGAGTGACGCACCGACGAGTTCCAGTGAATCATGTCCTATTGTTGAGAGCTGGCAGTGGAGGCGGGGAGGGCGGGGGAGGGGGGGGGTTGGGGAGGGTGTGAAGGAACATAATCTGCAGCTGTCACAGGATCCGAGTCAGACAAAAGCAGAGAGATAACACAAAAGGGATAGAGAGAGAGAGAGAGAGAGAGAGAGAGAGAGACAGGACGGGGCGGAGAGAGAGAATGTGACAGAAATAGAGAGAGAGAGAGAGAGAGAGACAGGACGGGGCGGAGAGAGAGAATGTGACAGAAATAGAGAGAGAGAGAGAGACAGAGACAGAGACAGAGACAGAGAAGGGACAAGGAGAGACACAGGGTGAGACAGAGAGAGAGGAAGGCAGAACGCAGTAAGAGAGAGAGAAAAGGAGACAGAGAGACAAAGGTGGAGACAGGTGCAACGTAAAAGGGACGATAGAGAGAGAGAGAGAGAGAGAGGGGGGGGGACACAGCAAGAGACAGAGACTGTGCGGCTCTCCCTCAGTACTGACCCTCAGACAGTGCGGCTCTCCCTCAGTACTGACCATCCGACAGTGCAGATCTCACTCAGCACTGACCCTCCGACAGTGCGGCTCTCCCTCAGCACTGACCCTCCGACAGTGCAGCGTTCCCTCAGGACTGACCCACCGGCAGTGTGGCTCTCCCTCAGTACTGACCCTCCGACAGTGCAGCTCTCCCTCAGCACTGACCCTCTGACAGTGCGGCTCTCCCTCAGTACTGACACTCCGACAGTGCGGCTGTCCCTCAGCGATGACCCTCCGACAGTGCGGCTGTCCCTCAGCACTGACCCTCCGACAGTGCGGCTCTCCCTCAGCACTGACCCTCCGACAGTGCGGCTCTCCCTCAGCACTGACCCTCTGACAGTGCGGCTCTCCCTCAGCACTGACCCTCCGACAGTGCGGCTCTCCCTCAGCACTGACCATCCGACAGTGCAGCTCTCCCTCAGCACTGACCCTCCGACAGTGCGGCCCTCCCTCAGCACTGACCCTCCGACAATGCGACTCTCCCTCAGCACTGACCATCCGACAGTGCAGCTCTCCCTCAGCACTGACCCTCCGACAGTGCGGCTCTCCCTCAGCACTGACCCTCCGACAGTGCGGATCTCCCTCAGCACTGACCCTCCGACAGTGCGGCTCTCCCTCAGCACTGACCCTCCGACAGTGCGGCTCTCCCTCAGTACTGACCCTCCGACAGTACGGCTCTCCCTCAGCACTGACCCTCCGACAGTGCGGCTCTCCCTCAGCACTGACCCTCCGACAGTGCGGATCTCCCTCAGCACTGACCCTCCGACAGTGCGGCTCTCCCTCAGCACTGACCCTCCGACAGTGCGGCTCTCCCTCAGCACTGACCCTCCGACAGTGCGGCTCTCCCTCAGCACTGACCCTCCGACAGTGCGGATCTCCCTCAGTACTGACCCTCCCACAGTGCGGTTCTCCCTCAGCACTGACCCTCCGACAGCGCGGCTCTCCCTCAGCACTGACCCTCCCACAGTGCGGCGCTCCCTCAGTACTGACCCTCCGACAGTGCGGCTCTCCCTCAGCACTGACCCTCCGACAGCGCGGCTCTCCCTCAGCACTGACCCTCCGACAGTGCGGCTCTCCCTCAGCACTGACTCTCCGACAGTGTGGGTCCGGAAGGCTTTGCCTGAGAGTGCGCTGGGTGGTGGGGGGAGGAGACAGGTTCAATCGAGGGTATGAAAAGGGAAAGAGTAAGAATGTGCAGGGTTACCAGCATGCAAATTAGGAGGTGCACTAGCCATTCAGCCCCTCGGGCATTGTTCTCCCACTCATGAAGATCGGGGTGGATCTGCTTGGACCCTCAACCCCACACTCACCAACTCCCGATTTCATATTTCGTTCCCCTTTGCAATAAACACTGACACTCCAGTTGCTTTCCGAATCACTCACTGCATCTGCATATTAACCTTCTGTGATTCATGCACTAGGACACCCAGATCCCTCTGTGTCTCAGAGCTCTGCAATCTCTCACCATTTAGATAATACACTTCATACTAACCTTCTGTGATTCATGCACTAGGACACCCAGATCCCTCCGTACCTCAGAGCTCTGCAATCTCTCACCATTTAGATAATACACTTCATACTAACCTTCTGTGATTCATGCACTAGGACACCCAGATCCCTCCGTACCTCAGAGCTCTGCAATCTCTCACCATTTAGATAATACACTTCATACTAACCTTCTGTGATTCATGCACTAGGACACCCAGATCCCTCTGCGTCTCAGAGCTCTGCAATCTCTCACCATTTAGATAACACACTTCATACTAACCTTCTGTGATTGATGCACTAGGACACCCAGATCCCTCTGTGTCTCAGAGCTCTGAAATCTCTCACCATTTAGATAATACACTTCATACTAACCTTCTGTGATTCATGCACTAGGACACCCAGATCCCTCTGTGTCTCAGAGCTCTGCAATCTCTCACCATTTAGATAATACACTTCACGCTAACCTTCTGTGATTCATGCACTGGGACACCCAGATCCCTCTGCGTCTCAGAGCTCTGCAGTTTCTCTCTCCGTTTAAATAATATTCCTGCTTTTCCAATCTTCCGGTCCAAGTGGACAATTTCCCCTGTGCCCACGTTATACTCCACCTGCCAAGTTTTATGCCCACTTGACCTCTCTATGAGATTCCCATCCCATCAGTCTTCTCTCCATCATCAGTAAAGTAATGGAAGGGGTCATCAACAGCGCTATCAAGCGGCACTTGCTTAGCAATAACCTGCTCACTGACTCCCAGTTTGGGTTCCGCCAGGGCCACTCAGCTCCTGACCTCATTACAGCCTTGGTTCAAACATGGACAAAAGAGCTGAACTCCCGAGGTGAGGGGAGAGTGACTGCCCTTGACATCGAGGCAGCATTTGACCGAGTGTGGCATAAAGGAGTCCCAGCAAAACCGGGGTCAATGGGAATCGGGGGGAAAACTCTCCGCTGGTTGGAGTCATACCAGCACAAAGGAAGATGGTTGTGGTTGTTGGAGGTCAGTCATCTCAGCTCCAGGACATCACTGCAGGAGTTCCTCAGGGTAGTGTCCTCGGCTCAACCATCTTCAGCCGCTTCATCAATGACCTTCCTTCCATCATAAGGTCAGAAGTGGGGATGTTCGCTGATGATTGCACAATGTTCAGCACCATTCACAACTCCTCAGATACTGAAGCAGCCCCGTGTCCAAATGCAGCAAGACCTGGGCAATATCCAGGCTCGGGAGCTGACAAGTGGCCAGTAACATTCACACCCCACACACAAGTGTCAGGCAATGACCATCTCCAACAAGAGAGAATCCAACCATCGCCGCCTTGATGTTCAATGGCATCACCATCACTGAATCCCCCACTATCTACATCCTGGGGGTTCCCATTGACCAGAAACTGAACTGGGGACCCAGCCATATAAATACTGTGGCTACAAGAGCAGGTCAGAGGCTGGGAATCCTGCGGAGAGTCACTCACCTCCTGACTCCCCAAAGCCTGTCCACAAGGCACAAGTCAGGAGTGGGATGGGATACCTTCATCCAAGTCATCGCTGTAGATTGTAAGTAGTTGAGGCCCCAGCACTGATCCCTCTCTCACTCCGCTGGTTACATCCCACCAACCCTGACATGACCCATTTGTGCCTACTCGCTGCTTCCTGTTAGCCAGCCAATCCTCTGGCCAGGCTGATACGTTACCCTCACCCACACCATGAGCGTGGTAACCTTTGACCTGGCGCCTTATCGCACGTCGTTTTGGAAACCCGAGCACAGCACATCTACAGGTTTCCCCCCTTTACCCATCCTGCCCGCCACTTCCTCAAGGAGCTGCAATAAATGAGTCAAACGCGGTTTCCCTTTCACGACACCATGGAGACTGTGCCCGGTTGCCTAGCGATTTTCTAAGCGCCCCGCTATACCCTCCTGCCTGGCAGTGAATGACAGGCATTAGGTGGACTGAGCTGTAGTTTCCCACTCCTTCCTTGAACGGAGGAGTCACATTCCCGTTACCGGACAAATGGCGTGAGCTAGTAGAGACCCGATGGGCCGAATGACCTCTTTCTGTTTGGTCAGCCATTCCACGATTCCAGGAGTCCACAAGGTGGCAGCAGTGAAACCCCCGTCCCCCAGCCCCACTCGACCCATTCCAGTCAGAGCAGTCCTCCCAAGGAGTCCTCCCAGCTCCAGGGCCCGGCCCATAATGCAGTGGGCTCCCTCTAGTCCTCCCAAGGAGTCCTCCCAGCTCCATGGCCCGGCCCATAATGCAGTGGGCAAACTCGAGTCCTCCCAGCTCACTAGCCCAGCCCATAATGCAGCGAGCTCCCTCTAGTCCTCCCAGCGAGTCCTCCCACCTCCAGCACCTGGCCCACAATGCAGCGGGCTCCCTCTAGTCCTCCCGGGAAGTCCTCCCATTCTACTAGACCGGCCCACAATGCAGAGGGTCGCCTCTAGTCCTCCCAGGGAGGCCTCCCACCTCCTACACCTGGCCCACAATGCAGCGGGTTCCCGCTAGCCCTCCCAGGGAGTCCTCCCATTCTACTAGACCTGGCCCACAATGCAGAGGGTCGCCTCTAGTCCTCCCAGGGAGGCCTCCCACCTCCTACACCTGGCCCACAATGCAGCGGGCTCCCTCTAGTCATCCCAGGGAGTCCTCCCATCCGCCTACCCCGGCCCATAATGCAGAGGGCCAGCACTAGTCCTCCCAGTGGGTCCTCCCACTTCCAGCGCCAGGCCCAGAATGCAGCGGGCTCCCACTGGTCCTCCCACGGAGTCCTCCCACCTCCAGCGCCCGGCCCATAATGCAGCGGGCTCCCACTAGTCATCCCAGGGAGTCCTCCCAACCGCCTAGCCCGGCCCATAATGCAGAGGGCCAGCACTAGTCCTCCCAGGGAGTCCTCCCACCTCCAGCGCCCGGCCCATAATGCAGCGGGCTCGCCCTAGTCCTCCCATCCGCCTAGCCCGGCCCATAATGCAGCGGGCTCGCACCGGTCCTCCCAGGGAGTCCTCCGAGGAGCGCGGGCCTTCCCGTGGAGCTGTGCGCGCGGATTGAAAGCGGCCGGTTTGTTTTGTTTTGGCCGAGTCCCCGGGAGGATGGAGCCCGCGGCACCGACACCCCGAGGATCGCAGCCCGAGGCCGAGGGCCGCAGCAGCAGCAGCAGCAGCAGCAGCAGGAGGAGGAGGGGGAGGAGGCGGCGGCCCCGCTATCGAACAGCTGAGCCGGGCGGGTAGGGAAATCCGAGGGCGGGGCTGGAGGGGCGGGGCGAGGAGTGGGGGCGGGGCTGGAGGTGCGGGGGCGGGGCTGGAGGGGCGGGGCTGGAGGGGAAGGGGCGGGGGTGGAGATAGAGGGGCGGGGCTGGCGGGGCGGGGTGAGGAGTGGGGGCGGGGCTGGAGGATCGGGGCGGGGCTGGAAGAGACGGGCCGGGCTGTGGGAGAGCAGGTGGGGCTGGTGGGGGGAGTGGGGGGCGGGGCTGGAGGATCAGGGGGCGGGGCTGGAGGGGGCGGGGTGAGGAGTGGGGGCGGGGCTGGAGGAGTGGGGGCGGGGCTGGAGGGGCGGGGGCGGGGCTGGAGGGGCGGGGGCGGGGCTGGAGGGGCGGGGCGAGGAGTGGGGTCGGGGCTGGAGGGGCGGGGCGAGGGGAGGGGGCGGGGCTGGAGGAGTGGGGGCGGGGCTGGAGGGGAGGGGGCGGGGCTGGAGGGGCGGGGCGAGGAGTGGGGGCGGGGCTGGAGGATCAGGGTGGGGCTGGAGGGGAGGGGGAGGGGGCGGGGGTGGAGATAGAGAGGCGGGGCTGGAGGGGAGGGGGAGGGGGCGGGGGTGGAGATAGAGAGGCGGGGCTGGAGGGGAGGGGGCGGGGGTGGAGATAGAGAGGCGGGGCTGGAGGGGAGGGGGAGGGGGCGGGGGTGGAGATAGAGAGGCGGGGCTGGAGGGGAGGGGGCGGGGGTAGGAGATAGAGAGGCGGGGCTGGAGGGGAGGGGGCGGGGGTGGAGATAGAGAGGCGGGGCTGGAGGGGAGGGGGAGGGGGCGGGGGTGGAGATAGAGAGGCGGGGCTGGAGGGGAGGGGGAGGGGGCGGGGGTGGAGATAGAGAGGCGGGGCTGGAGGGGAGGGGGAGGGGGTGGGGGTGGAGATAGAGAGGCGGGGCTGGAGGGGAGGGGGAGGGGGCGGGGGTGGAGATAGAGAGGCGGGGCTGGAGGGGAGGGGGCGGGGGTGGAGATAGAGGGGCGGGGCTGGAGGGGAGGGGGCGGGGGTGGAGATAGAGGGGCAGGACTGGAGGGGAGGGGGGAGGGGGCGGGGCTGGAGGATCGGGGTGGGGCTGGAGGGGAGGGGGCGGGGGTGGAGATAGAGAGGCGGGACTGGAGGGGAGGGGGCGGGGGTGGAGATAGAGAGGCGGGGCTGGAGGGGAGGGGGAGGGGGCGGGGGTGGAGATAGAGAGGCGGGGCTGGAGGGGAGGGGGCGGGGGTGGAGATAGAGAGGCGGGACTGGAGGGGAGGGTCGGGGGTGGAGATAGAGAGGCGGGGCTGGAGGGGAGGGGGCGGGGGTGGAGATAGAGAGGCGGGACTGGAGGGGAGGGGGCGGGGGTGGAGATAGAGAGGCGGGGCTGGAGGGGAGGGGGAGGGGGCGGGGGTGGAGATAGAGAGGCGGGGCTGGAGGGGAGGGGGCGGGGGTGGAGATAGAGAGGCGGGGCTGGAGGGGAGGGGGAGGGGGCGGGGGTGGAGATAGAGAGGCGGGGCTGGAGGGGAGGGGGCGGGGGTGGAGATAGAGAGGCGGGGCTGGAGGGGAGGGGGCGGGGGTGGAGATAGAGAGGCGGGGCTGGAGGGGAGGGGGAGGGGGCGGGGGTGGAGATAGAGAGGCGGGGCTGGAGGGGAGGGGGAGGGGGCGGGGGTGGAGATAGAGAGGCGGGGCTGGAGGGGAGGGGGAGGGGGTGGGGGTGGAGATAGAGAGGCGGGGCTGGAGGGGAGGGGGAGGGGGCGGGGGTGGAGATAGAGAGGCGGGGCTGGAGGGGAGGGGGCGGGGGTGGAGATAGAGGGGCGGGGCTGGAGGGGAGGGGGCGGGGTGGAGATAGAGGGGCAGGACTGGAGGGGAGGGGGAGGGGGCGGGGCTGGAGGATCGGGGTGGGGCTGGAGGGGAGGGGGCGGGGGTGGAGATAGAGAGGCGGGACTGGAGGGGAGGGGGCGGGGGTGGAGATAGAGAGGCGGGGCTGGAGGGGAGGGGGAGGGGGCGGGGGTGGAGATAGAGAGGCGGGGCTGGAGGGGAGGGGGCGGGGGTGGAGATAGAGAGGCGGGACTGGAGGGGAGGGTCGGGGGTGGAGATAGAGAGGCGGGGCTGGAGGGGAGGGGGCGGGGGTGGAGATAGAGAGGCGGGACTGGAGGGGAGGGGGCGGGGGTGGAGATAGAGAGGCGGGACTGGAGGGGAGGGGGAGGGGGCGGGGGTGGAGATAGAGGGGCGGGGCTGGAGGGGAGGGGGCGGGGGTGGAGATAGCGGGGCGGGACTGGAGGGGAGGGGGAGGGGGCGGGGCTGGAGGATCGGGGTGGGGCTGGAGGGGAGGGGGCGGGGGTGGAGATAGAGAGGCGGGACTGGAGGGGAGGGGGAGGGGGCGGGGGTGGAGATAGAGAGGCGGGGCTGGAGGGGAGGGGGAGGGGGCGGGGGTGGAGATAGAGAGGCGGGGCTGGAGGATCGGGGTGGGGCTGGAGGGGAGGGGGAGGGGGCGGGGGTGGAGATAGAGAGGCGGGGCTGGAGGGGAGGGGGAGGGGGTGGAAATAGAGAGGCGGGGCTGGAGGGGAGGGGGCGGGGGTGGAGATAGAGGGGCGGGACTGGAGGGGAGGGGGCGGGGGTGGAGATAGAGAGGCGGGGCTGGAGGGGAGGGGGAGGGGCGGGGTGGAGATAGAGGGGCGGGACTGGAGGGGAGGGGAGGGGGCGGGGCTGGAGGATCGGGGTGGGGCTGGAGGGGAGGGGGAGGGGGTGGGGGTGGAGATAGAGAGGCGGGACTGGAGGGGAGCGGGAGGGGGCGGGGTGGAGATAGAGGGGCGGGACTGGAGGGGAGGGGGAGGGGGCGGGGGTGGAGATAGAGAGGCGGGGCTGGAGGGGAGGGGGCGGGGGTGGAGATAGAGAGGCGGGGCTGGAGGGGAGGGGGAGGGGGCGGGGGTGGAGATAGAGAGGCGGGGCTAGAGGGGAGGGGGCGGGGGTGGAGATAGAGAGGCGGGGCTGGAGGGGAGGGGAGGGGGCGGGGTGGAGATAGAGAGGCGGGGCTGGAGGGGAGGGGGAGGGGGCGGGGTGGAGATAGAGAGGCGGGGCTGGAGGGGAGGGGGTGGAGATAGAGAGGCGGGGCTGGAGGGGAGGGGGAGGGGGCGGGGTGGAGATAGAGGGGCGGGGCTGGAGGGGAGGGGGGCGGGGGTGGAGATAGAGAGGCGGGGCTGGAGGGGAGGGGGAGGGGGTGGAGATAGAGAGGCGGGGCTGGAGGGGAGGGGGAGGGGGTGGAGATAGAGGGGCGGGACTGAGGGGGAGGGGGCGGGGGTGGAGATAGAGAAGCGGGGCTAGAGGGGAGGGGGAGGGGGAGGGGGCGGGGGTGGAGATAGAGAGGCGGGGCTGGAGGGGAGGGGGAGGGGGCGGGGGTGGAGATAGAGGGGCGGGACTGGAGGGGCAGGGGCGGGGCTGGAAGAGACGGGCCGGGCTGTGGGAGAGCAGGTGGGGCTGGTGGGGGGAGTGGGGGCAGGGCTGGAGGATCAGGGGCGGGGCTGGAGGAGTGGGGGCGGGGAGGGGGCGGGGGTGAGGAGTGGGGGTGGGACTGGAGGGGCAGGGGCGGGGCTGGAAGGGACGGGCCGGGCTGTGGGAGAGCAGGTGGGGCTGGTGGGGGGAGTGGGGGCAGGGCTGGAGGATCAGGGGCGGGGCTGGAGGAGTGGGGGCGGGGAGGGGGCGGGGTGAGGAGTGGGGGTGGGACTGGAGGGGCAGGGGCGGGGCTGGAAGGGACGGGCCGGGCTGTGGGAGAGCAGGTGGGGCTGGTGGGGGGAGTGGGGGCAGGGCTGGAGGATCAGGGGCAGGGCTGGAGGAGTGGGGGCGGGTAGGGGGCGGGGTGAGGAGTGGGGGTGGGGCTGGGGGGGAGGGGTGGGGGTGGAGATAGAGGGGCGGGGCTGGAGGGGCGGGGCGAGGAGTGTCGGTGGGGAGGGGGCGGGGCGAGGAGTGGGGGCGGGGCTGGAGGATCGGGCTGGAGGGGAGGGGGAGGGGGCGGGGGTGGAGATAGAGGGGCGGGGCTGGAGGGGCGGGGCGAGGAGTGGGGGTGTGGAGGGGGCGGGGCTAGGAGTGGGGGCGGGGCTGGAGGATCGGGGTGGGGCTGGAGGGGAGGGGGAGGGGGCGGGGGTGGAGATAGAGGGGCGGGGCTGGAGGGGCGGGGGCGGGGCTGGAAGAGACGGGCCGGGCTGTGGGAGAGCAGGTGGGGGGAGTGGGGGCGGGGCTGGAGGAGCAAGGGCAGGCCTGCAGGAGCGTGGGTGGTGTTGGAGGAGCAGGGGTGGGGCTGCGGGAGAGCAGGTGGGGCTGCGGGAGAGCAGGTGGGGCTGGTGGGCAGGGTGGGGGGAGCGGGGGCGGGACTGGAGGAGCAGGGGTGGGGCTGCAGGAGAGTGGGTGGGGCTGGTGGTGCAGGGCGGGGCTGGAGGAGCAGGGGCGGGGCTGCAGGAGAGTGGGTGGGGCTGGAGGAGCGGGGTGGGGCTGGAGGAGCAGGGGCGGGGCTGCGGGAGAGTGGGTGGGGCTGCGGGAGAGTGGGTGGGGCTGGAGGAGCAGGGGCGGGGCTGCGGGAGAGTGGGTGGGGCTGGAGGAGCAGGGGTGGGGCTGGAAGAGAGTGGGTGGGGCTGGAGGAACAGGGGCGGGGCTGGAGGAGAGTGGGTGGGGCTGGTAAGAGTGTGGGTGGGGTTGGAGGAATGGGGGCAGGGCTGGAGGAGAGTGGGTGGGGCTGGAGGAGCAGGGGTGGGGCTGGAAGAGAGTGGGTGGGGTTGGAGGAATGGGGGCAGGGCTGGAGGAGAGTGGGTGGGGCTGGAAGAGCAGGGGTGGGGCTGCAGGAGAGTGGGTGGCGCTGCAGGAGAGTGAGTGGGGCTGCAGGGGCAGGGCTGCAGGAGTGGGTGGGGCTGGAGGAGCAGGGGCGGGACTGCAAGAGAGTGGGCGGGGCTGGAGGAGCAGGGGCGGGGCTGGAGGAGAGTGGGTGGTGTTGGAGGAGCGGGGGCGGGGCTGGAGTAGCAGGGGCGGGGCTGCAGGAGAGTGGGTGGGGCTGGAGGAGCAGGGGCGGGGCTGTGGGAGAGTGGGTGGGGCTGGTGGAGCAGGGGCAGGGCTGTGGGAGAGTGGTTGGGGTTGGAGGAGCAGGGGCGGGGCTGGAGGAGCGGAGTGGGGCTGTAGGAGCAGGGGTGGGGCTGGAGGAGAGTGGGTGGGGCTAGAGGAGCAGGGGTGGGGCTGGAGGAGAGTGGGTGGGCTGGAGGAGCAGGGGTGGGGCTGGAGGAGCAGGTGCGGGGCTGGAGGAGAGTGGGCGGGGGTGTGGTTAGAGGGGCGGGGGTGGAGCTAGAGGGGCGAGGAGGTGGGCGGGGCTGGAGGAGCAGGGGCGGGCTGGAGGAGAGTGGGTGGTGTTGGAGGAGCAGAGGCGGGGCTGGAGGAGAGTGGGTGGGGCTGGAGGAGCAGGGGCGGGGCTGCGGGAGAGTGGTTGGGGTTGGAGGAGCAGGGGCGGGGCTGAAGGAGAGTGGGTGGGGCTAGAGGAGCAGGGGCGGGGCTGGAGGAGAGTGGGTGGGGCTGGAGGAGCAGGGGCGGGGCTGGAGGAGACTGGGTGGGGCTGGAGGAGCAGGTGCGGGGCTGGAGGAGAGTGGGTGGGGCTGGAGGAGCAGGGGCGGGGCTGGAGGAGAGTGGGTGGTGTTGGAGGAGCAGAGGCGGGGCTGGAGGAGAGTGGGTGGGGCTGGAGGAGCAGGGGCGGGGCTGCGGGAGAATGGGTGGGGTTGGAGGATCAGGGCGGGGCTGGAGGAGAGTGGGTGGGGCTAGAGGAGCAGGGGCGGGGCTGGAGGAGAGTGGGCGGGGCTGGAGGAGCAGGGCGGGGCTGGAGGAGAGTGGGTGGGGCTGGAGGAGCAGGTGCGGGGCTGGAGGAGAGTGGGTGGGGCTGGAGGAGCAGGGGCGGGGCTGGAGGAGAGTGGGTGGGGCTGGTGGAACAGGGGCGGGGCTGCGGGAGAGTGGTTGGGGTTGGAGGAGCAGGGGCAGGGCTGTGGGAGAATGGGTGGGGTTGGAGGAGTAGGGGTGGGGCTGGAGGAGCGGGGCGGGGCTGTAGGAGCAGGGGCGGGGCTGGAGGAGAGTGGGTGGTGTTGGAGGAGCAGAGGCGGGGCTGGAGGAGAGTGGGTGGGGCTGGAGGAGCAGGGGCGGGTCTGCGGGAGAGTGGTTGGGGTTGGAGGAGCAGGGGCGGGGCTGGAGGAGAGTGGGTGGGGCTAGAGGAGCAGGGGCGGGGCTGGAGGAGAGTGGGTGGGGCTGGAGGAGCAGGGGCGGGGCTGGAGGAGAGTGGGTGGGGCTGGAGGAGCAGGTGCGGGGCTGGAGGAGAGTGGGTGGGGCTGGAGGAGCAGGGGCGGTGTTGGAGGAGCAGAGGCGGGGCTGGAGGAGAGTGGGTGGGGCTGGAGGAGCAGGGGCGGGGCTGCGGGAGAATGGGTGGGGTTGGAGGATCAGGGGCGGGGCTGGAGGAGAGTGGGTGGGGCTAGAGGAGCAGGGGCGGGGCTGGAGGAGCAGGGGCGGGGCTGGAGGAGCGGGGCTGGAGGAGCAGGGGCGGGGCTGGAGGAGAGTGGGTGGGGCTGGAGGAGCAGGTGCGGGGCTGGAGGAGAGTGGGTGGGGCTGGAGGAGCAGGGGCGGGGCTGGAGGAGAGTGGGTGGGGCTGGTGGAACAGGGGCGGGGCTGCGGGAGAGTGGTTGGGGTTGGAGGAGCAGGGGCAGGGCTGCGGGAGAATGGGTGGGGCTGGAGGAGCGGGGCGGGGCTGTAGGAGCAGGGGCGGGCTGGAGGAGAGTGGGTGGAGTTGGAGGAGCAGGGGCGGGTCTGCAGGAGGGTGGGTGGGGTTGGAGGAGCAGGGGCGGGTCTGCAGGAGGGTGGGTGGGTTGGAGGAGCAGGGGCGAGACTGGGAGAGTGGGTGGGGCTGGAGGAGCAGGGGCGGGACTGGAGGAGCGGTGGGTGGGCTGGAGGTGAGTGGGTGGGGCTGGAGGAGAGTGGGTGGGGGTGAGGAACAAGGGCGGGGCTGGAGGAGCATCGGCTGGCCTGGAGGAGCAAGGGCAGGCCTGTAGGAGCGAGGGTGGTGTTGGAGGATCAGGGGTGGGTCTGCGGGAGAGTGGGCTGGGTTGGAGGAGCAGGGGGTGGGGCTGGAGGAGCATCGGTTGGCCTGGAGGAGTGGGGACGGGGTTGCAGGAGAGTGGGTGGTGTTGGAGGAGCAGGGGCGGGGCTGTGGCAGAGTGGGTGGGGTTGGAGGAGCAGGGACGGGGCTGTGGCAGAGTGGGTGGGTTGGAGGAGCAGGGGCGGGGCTGTGGCAGAGTGGGTGGGGTTGGAGGAGCAGGGACGGGGCTGTGGCAGAGTGGGTGGGTTGGAGGAGCAGGGGCGGGGCTGGAGGAGCAGGGGTGGAGCTGTGGGAGAGTGGGTGGGGTTGGAGGAGCAGGGGCGGGGCTGTGGCAGAGTGGGTGGGGTTGGAGGAGCAGGGACGGGCTGGAGAGCAGGGGTGGGGCTGTGGGAGAGTGGGTGCCCTGGCGCTGGAGATTGGGGGCTGGGCGGAGGCAGGGCTGGAGAAGGAAAAGACCGTTACCAAGGGCAACCATGACCGACTATTGCTTTATGACCCTAGCTCACCCGACTGCGCCAATTGCTCTCTGACTGACCCCAGCAACCAACCCTGCCAATTGCTCTCTGACTGACCCCAGCACATGACCCCGCCAATTGCTCTCTGACTGACCCCAGCAACCAACCCTGCCAATTGCTCTTTGACTGACCCCAGCACATGACCCCGCCAATTGCTCTCTGACTGACCCCAGCATATGACCCCGCCAATTGCTGTCTGACTGACCCCAGCAACCAACCCTCCCAGTTGCTCTCTCACTGACCCCAGCACCCGACACTGCCAGTTGCTCTCTCGCTGATCCCAGCACCCGATCCCGCCAATTGCTCTCTGACTGACCACAGCACCCGACCCCGCCAATTGCTCTCTGACTTACCCCAGTACCCGATCCTGCCAAGTGCTCTTTAACTGAACCCCCCAACGTTGGCGGCCCCCAGTTGTTTTCTGGCTGAGCCGAGCCCTCTCCCAATGGCGCCAATTGCTCTCTGACTGACCCCAGCATCGGACGGTGCCAGTAGCTCTATGTCTGACCTGGAGATCTGATAATTGGCCTCTGACTGACCTCGGTATGGAGTCTCGGCTCTAACTTCCTTGCGTTTGCCTCCAGTGAATTACCGCCTGCCGGACCTGAACTTGGGCTCCAGGGAGCTGGCGCTGAATCCCAAATTCGCCAAGATGCTGCTGCTCTTGACCGAGCACTTGGACAGGACAGGCCTGAGCCTCACGGTCAAGAGGGACCTGGAGAAGGTAACGTGTCACTTGTCCCTGAATGCGTGGCATTGAAGCCCCGTACAAAGTCGGCTTTGGACCGGGCCGTATTTTCCTGTATTTATCGCAGGCTGACCCGACCCCACTGCAATTAGCTTCCTGTTTACCCTTTGCCTCTTAGCTGTTCACCCCCCCCATGACGCCCTCAGGTCACATGGGCATTTCTTCGAACCGACCGTTTACTAACATCTGGGGGCTTGTGCCAAAATTGGGAGCGCTGGTCTCCCAGACTGGTCAAGCAACAGCCTCGCGGAATCATACCCTTCATAACCAGTGTCCCAGGCATCACCATCATACCCCCCCCCCCTCCTGGGGAATGTCCTGTCCCACCGTGCAGGACAGACCCAGCAGAGGTGGCGGTACCAGTGGTATACAGTCGGGAGGGAGTCACCCTGGGAGTCCTCAACATCGGCTCCGGACCCCATGGGGGTCTCACGGCGCCAGGGTCAAACGTGGGCAAGAAGGGAAGAGCATACTTGACCTCCTCTTCACCAACCTGCCCTGCCGCAGCCCTGGAGACAGTTTGGAGGCCCTTTAATCTCACCTTGTCCCCGTTCTGCAACCCCCCCAAAAACTACCGACGTTATACCTACCGGCCCCATTGAATGTTAATTCCCATCCTAGCGACAACC
>JANJGN010005041.1:0-27512 GCA_026770705.1 Isurus oxyrinchus
CGAGGGTGATGGGGAGGGGGGTGAGCGGGGGAGGGGGGTGGTGGGGAGGGGGTGGTGGGGAGGGGAGGGGGTGTTGGGGAGGGTGATGGGGAGGGGAGGGGGGTGAGTGGGGGACGGGGGTGTTGGGGAGGGTGGTGGGGACGGGGTGGTGGGGGAGGGGCTGGGTCAGAGCAGGGTAGTGAGGTGGACAGGATTTGAACAGCATGAGGGTGCGGGTTGGGGCGGGTTGGGGGCTGCATGGTCAGTGGGGGCAGATTTGGATCTAGTGGGGGCACTGGGCTGAGATGTAGCTGCTGCCTGGGTGAAATGGGGGGGGGATCCTGGTGGGGGCTGTTGTAGTCCGTCTGATCCGTGTGTTTGTGTTACCCAGGCTGGTGCTGATGGAGACCGTTGGCCGTGGTCAGGACCGTGTGATTGCCCTGATCGACATGGACTGTTTCTATGTCCAGGTTGAACAGAAGAGCGATCCTGAGCTTCGGGGCAAGCCGTGTGCTGTGGCCCAGTATAAAACCTGGCAGGGAGGCGGGTATGTAAATCAGCATGGCCTTACTCCATATGTCTGCTTCACTGGCCCGGCCCCCGGCCCCCGGCCCAGCGCCCAGACCCCCAGCCCCCAGCCCAGCCCCCAGGCCCAGGCCCAGACCCCCCAGGCCCAGGCCCAGGCCCCCAGCCCCAGGCCCAGACCCCCAGCCCCCAGCCCAGCCCCCAGGCCCCCCCCAGCCCCCGGCCCCCGCCAGGCCCAGGCCCCCAGCCCCAGGCCCAGACCCCCAGCCCCCAGCCCAGCCCCCAGGCCCCCCCAGCCCCCGGCCCCGCCAGGCCCAGGCCCAGCGCCCAGACCCCCAGCCCCCAGGCCCCCAGGCCCAGGCCCCCAGGCCCAGGCCCAGACCCCCAGCCCCCGGCCCAGACCCCCAGCGCCCAGGCCCCCAGCCCCAGGCCCTGACCCCCAGGCCCAGACCCCCAGGCCCCCAGCCCCAGGCCCAGACCCCCAGGCCCCAAGCCCAGGCCCAGACCCCCAGCCCCAAGCCCAGGCCCAGGCCCCCAGCCCCAGGCCCCAGCCCCAGGGTCCCAGCCCCAGGCCCCTGGCCCCCTGCCCCAGGCCCCGGCCCCCAGCCCCAGGGTCCCAGCCCCAGGCCCCTGGCGCCCAGCCCCCCCAGTGGCCTGTTCTGTTTGATACTCTTCATGTTAACGATGCTGGGTCCTGCTCTGTTTAATAAACCTGTTAATAAAACTCCGCTGTCAGGGATTGTCATGAAGTCCAAGCAGTTCATTCATGCCCTTTGAGGAAAGAAGTGTCATTCTCACGTGTTCCAGTCCCACGGAAACGTGATTGACTCTGACTGCTCTCTCAAGTGGCTGGCAGTTACACTAAAGGTGGGTAAATCAGCTTCAGTTTAGGCTTTAAGGGTTAATTTACATGGTTACACCACTCCCACAGGAGACTCCTTGTCTTTATCCTCATCTCAACCCAAAACGTTTCCACATCCTGGTTTCCTGAGCTTAGGTCATCCCCTCTCTAATGTGCAAATACATTAATTAACAGCGCCACCCCCTCCAGCTTTTCCTAACTTCCTGTCCTTCCTAAATGTCACGCACGTACAATGTTCATAGAATTATTGAATTGTTACATCACCGAAGGAGATCATTCAGCCCATCGTGTGTGTGCTGCTCCTCTGAAGGAGCAATTCATCAAGAGCCACTCCCTTGTAGCCCTGTAAATTTTTACTTTTCATGCAACAATGCAATTCTATCTTGAGAGCCTTAATCGACCCTCCCTCCACCACACTCTCAGACAGTGCATTCCAGATCCTAACCACTGGATTGACCCTGTCTCCACCACACTCTCAGACAGTGCATTCCAGATCCTAACCACTCAATTGACCGTGTCTCCACCACACTCTCAGACAGTGCATTCCAGATCCTAACCACTCGATCGACCCTCCCTCCACCACACTCTCAGACAGTGCATTCCAGATCCTAACCACTCAATTGACCGTGTCTCCACCACACTCTCAGACAGTGCATTCCAGATCCTAACCACTCGATTGACCCTCCCTCCACCACACTCTCAGACAGTGCATTCCAGACCCTAACCACTCGATTGACCCTGTCTCCCCCACACTCTCAGACAGTGCATTCCAGATCCTAACCACTCGATTGACCCTGTCTCCCCCACACTCTCAGACAGTGCATTCCAGATCCTAACCACTCGATTGACCCTGTCTCCCCACACTCTCAGACAGTGCATTCCAGACCCCTAACCACTCGATTGACCCTGTCTCCCCCACACTCTCAGACAGTGCATTCCAGATCCTAACCACTCGATTGACCCTGTCTCCCCCACACTCTCAGACAGTGCATTCCAGATCCTAACCACTCGATTGACCCTGTCTCCCCCGCACTCTCAGACAGTGCATTCCAGATCCTAACCACTCGATTGACCCTGTCTCCCCCACACTCTCAGACAGTGCATTCCAGATCCTAACCACTCGATTGACCCTGTCTCCCCCACACTCTCAGACAGTGCATTCCAGATCCTAACCACTCGATTGACCCTGTCTCCCCCACACACTCAGACAGTGCATTCCAGATCCTAACCACTCGATTGATCCTGTCTCCACCACACTCTCAGACAGTGCATTCCAGATCCTAACCACTCGATTGACCCTGTCTCCGCCACACTCTCAGACAGTGCATTCCAGATCCTAACCACTCGATTGACCCTGTCTCCACCACACTCTCAGACAGTGCGTTCCAGACCCTAACCACTCGATTGACCCTGTCTCCACCACACTCTCAGACAGTGCATTCCAGATCCTAACCACTCGATTGACCCTGTCTCCACCACACTCTCAGACAGTGCGTTCCAGACCCTAACCACTCGATTGACCCTGTCTCCACCACACTCTCAGACAGTGCATTCCAGATCCTAACCACTCGATTGACCCTGTCTCCACCACACTCTCAGACAGTGCATTCCAGATCCTAACCACTTGCTGTAGGAAACATTTTTCCATTGCTTCTTTTGCCAATTACCTTAAATTAGTGCCCTCTGGTTCTCAATCCTTCCACCAATGGGAACAGTTTCGCCCTATCAACTCTGTCCAGACCCCTCATGATTTTGAATACCTCTATCAAATCTCCTCTCAACTTCCTCTTCTCCAAGGAGAACAGTCCCAGCTTCCCCGATCAGTCCGCATAACTGAAGTCCCTCATCCCTGGATCCATTCTCATGAACCTTTCCCACACACCCTAATGCCTTCACATCCTTCCTTACTTTTTTGTGAGTGGATAGTGTTTTGGGTCCTTGTTGCTCTGTTGATGCCTTTGTTTCTTCATAACGATTGCAGGATCATTGCTGTCAGCTATGAAGCTCGAGCGTATGGGGTGACCAGGGGAATGAGAGGTGTTGAAGCAAAGAAGAGATGTCCCCAACTTCTGCTGGCTCGTATCCCAGAGGCTCATGGCAAGGCTGACCTCAGCAAGTAGGTCCTGGTTTGTAATGTCCGTCCCCTCCCCTCACCCCCTCTCTGCAGGCCCACCCCCGCCTCCTCCCCACCCCCTCCCCTCCTCACCTTTGTTTTCGCTCGACCTGTCTATTCCAATGCACTCCTGGCTGATCTCCCACATTCCATCCTCTCTGAACTGGAGGTTATTCAAAACTGAGAGGCTGGGAATTCTGGTCGTGAGTAACTCGCCTCCTGACTCCCCAAAGCCTGTCCGCCATCTACACGGCACAAGTCAGGAGCGTGATGGAATACTCCCCACTTGCCCAAATGTGTGTAGCTCCTGCAACACTCGAGACGCTCGACACCATCCAGGACAAAGCAGCCCCGCTTGATTGGCACCCCATCCACAAACATTCACTCCCTTCACCACCGACGCACAGTAGCAGCAGTGTGTGTACCATCTACAAGATGCACTGCAGGAACTCACCAAGGCTCCTTAGACAGCACCTTCCAACCCACGACCACTACCATCTAGAAGGACAAGGGCAGCAGATAGATGGGAACACCACCACCTGGAAGTTCCCCTCCAAGTCACTCACCATCCTGACTTGGAAATATATCACGGTTCCTTCACTGTCGCTGGGTCAAAATCCTGGAACTCCCTCCCTAACAGCGCTGTGGGTGTACCTACACCACATGGACTGCAGCGGTTCAAGAAGGCAGCTCACCCCCACCTTCTCAAGGGGCAACTAGGGATGGGCAATAGATACTGGTCTAGTCCCATGAAAGAATTTTTAAAAACTCTGTTGCCTGTGATGAAATCTGGAGTATGCGAGTCTGCACTAACTTTGGTTTCAAAGTCCTAGTTGAAAAGGAGAAAAACCTTCATGTTTCAGGAAGTCCACTTGGTGTAGGTTCCCTGGAGTCAGCTTCATCTGTCCACTCAACCACACCCCAACACATGGTGTGGCCAGATCTGGGAAAAACTTAATTTCGCTATCGCCGGTCTTTAGTTCGCCAGCTCAGCTGCACAGCCCCTCGGTGTGACCGTACTGCCCTGACTTCCTGCTGAAATCCCGTCTCTGACAGCCTGGAGCATCTCCCAATTATCTTTCATTTCCCTAGCAACCTAAGATCACAGGGCTGACTTTCCAGAAGTCTGATGTTGCAGTCAGGACTGATGTTGCAGTCAGGACAGAACACAGTTCTGTCGAAGGGTCATGAGGACTCGAAACGTCAACTCTTTTCTTCTCCGCCGATGCTGCCAGACCTGCTGAGTTTTTCCAGGTAATTCTGTTTTTGTTTCAGATAACAGCTCGCCCACTGTGGATTTCATCACGACTAATCCCCAGGACCTGATGGTCCACACCCAAGGGCTCTACAGGAGATAGCCACAGCGATAGTGGATGTGCTAGCTATGATTTTCCAAAATTCCTTAGATTCAGGAATGGTCCCATTAAATTGGAAGTTGGCAAATAATATACCACTTTTCAAAAAAGAAGGGAGAGAGAACACGGTGAGCTAAAGGCCAGTTAGCTTAACGTTTGGGAAAATGCTGGAACCTGTTACTAAGCAAGTCTCAATGCAGCTAGGAAAGCAGAGTATGGTTAGAACAAGTCAAAACTGTTTTACTAAGGGGAAATCCTGTTTGACAAATTTATTAGAGTTTTTTTTGAGGATGTGACTGTAAGGGTAGGTAAAGGGGAACCAGTAGATGTGGTATACCTAGGTGCCACACAAAAGGTTAAAAGGCAAGATAAGTGGCTCATGCAGCTGGGGGTAATATTTTAGTATGGGTGGAGGATTAGTTAACAGAAAGCAAAGAGTGGGCATAATCGGGGCTTTTTCAAGCCGTCAGCCAGTGAATCGTGGAGTGTCACAAGGATCAGTGCTGGGGCCCCAGCTATTTACAATCTGTATTAATGACCTAGATGAAGAGACAGAGAGTCATGTATCTCCGTTTGCTGGTGATACCAAGCTAGGTGGGAAGCTAAGCTGTGAGGAGGACACTGAGAGGCTGCAAAGAGACGTAGACAGGCTAAGTGAGTGGGCAACAAGATTTCAGATGGAGTATAATGTGGGGAAGTGTGAAGTTATTCACTTTGGTTGTAAGGATAGAAAGGCAGAATATTTTTTAAAAGGTGTGAAACGTGTAAGTGTTGATGTTGAAAGAGACTTAGGTGTGTTTGTACAAGGAGCACAGAGAGTTAGCGGCAGGTGCTACAAGCAATTGGGAAGGCAAATGGTGTGTTGGCCTTTATTGCAAGGGGATTGGAGTCCAAGAATAAAGAAATCTTGCTCCAGTTGTGCAGGGTTTTGGTGAGACCACATCTGGAGTAGTGTGTGCAGATTTGGTCTGTACATTTCAGGGAGGATATACTTGCATTGGAGGTGGTACAGTGAGGGTTCACTAGATTGGTCCCTGGAATGAGGGGGTGCCCTATGATGGGAGGCTGAGTGAATTGGGCTTGTATTCTCTGGAGTTTAGAAGAATGAGAGACGATCTCATTGAATCCTGTGAGATTCTGAAGGGGTTTGACAGGGTGGACACTGAGAGACTGTCCCTGCTGGTCGGGGAGTCTAAAACACGGGGACACAGTCTCAGGATAAGGGGCTGATCAGTTAGGACTGAGATGAGGAGAAATTTCTTCACTCAAAGGGTTGTGAATCTTTGGAATTCTCCACCCCAGATGGATGTTCCATCGTTGAATACGTTTAAAGCTGGGGTGGACAGATTTTTGGAATTAAGGGAGTGGGCGGGAAAATGGAGTTGAAACCAGGATCAGCCATGATGGTATAGAATGGTGGAGCAGGCTGGATGGGCCGAATGGTCCACTCCAGCTCCTGGTTCTTGTGCTCCCCTACCATCCTCCTGCTTGCTCTCATGCACCATGCACCAGTTCTCATGCACCAGCTCCCTTCATGGCTGTGCCCCTCCCCCTCTGGGCCCCCCTCCCCCTCTGGGCCCCCCTCCCCCTCTGGGCCCCCCTCCCCCTCTGGGCCCCCCTCCCCCTCCCCCTCTGGGCCCCCTCCCCCTCTGGGCCCCCTCCCCCTCTGGGCCCCCCTCCCCCTCTGGGCCCCCCTCCCCCTCCCCCTCTGGGCCCCCTCCCCCTCTGGGCCCCCTCCCCCTCTGGGCCCCCCTCCCCCTCTGGGCCCCCCTCCCCCTCCCCCTCTGGGCCCCCTCCCCCTCTGGGCCCCCCTCCCCCTCCCCCTCTGGGCCCCCCTCCCCCTCTGGGCCCCCTCCCCCTCTGGGCCCCCCTCCCCCTCTGGGCCCCCCTCCCCCTCCCCCTCTGGGCCCCCCTCCCCCTCTGGGCCCCCTCCATCTGCTCTAAGAGACCTGCACTCCTTGGATTCAGGCCTCGTGCACATCCTGGTTTTAGTCTTACCTCCATTGGTGACTGTGCCTTCTGTTCCCTGGGCCCTTTGCTCTTGAATTCCCTCCCCAAACCCCTCCACATCACTCTGCTCTTTAAAACCTACCTCTTCCATCAAGCTTTTAACCATCTCCCCTAATATCTCCTTATGTAGCTGAGTGTCATTTTATTTGATCATTGCTCCTGTGAGGCAGCTGGAGATGTTTTAACTACGTGATGGGTGCTATATAAATGCCGGTTGTTGCTGATTTTTGACTGACAGCCTATTCCCATTCTGCATTAATCCCCCGTCTCCTGGGTGCACACCACGGGCAGGTACCGGGAGGCTAGTGTCCAGGTGATTGCAGTGATGTCTCGGTTTGCAGTGATAGAGCGTGCCAGCATCGATGAGGCCTATGTGGATCTGACAGCTGCAGCGCGGCAACGTGTGAGGCAGATACAAGGGCAGCGGCTTGATCGCAGCCTCCTGAAAACCACCTTTGTGGAAGGTTTTACCCAGCACCACCCTGTTCAGCAATCCGGAGACCCAGCCGCTCAGAGAGGTTTGTACCTAGGGAGTGGGAGGGGGAGCACAAAGTGAGCCGTTGCCACTAAACCCGCTCGGTGTTAACTGGCCATGTCTGTCCTTACAGAAGAGCAGCGGAGAGCTGGGATTGAGGCATGGCTCGATTCCCTTCCCGGTCACTGTGACCAGGACAGTCCTGATCTCCAGCTCACAGCTGGAGCACTGATAGTGGAGGAGATGCGAGCAGCTGTGGAGGCAGAGACTGGATACAGATGTTCAGCTGGTATATCACACAACAAGGTAAATCCCAAGTACGCCAGGATGAACCCTTGATTAGACAGGCTAAACCCCCTCGATTAGATTCCAGCCTGTAACTCACTCCCGGGTATCTGTTATTCTATATATAAACCACCCTGAACCCCTCGATTAGATTCCAGCCTGTAACTCACTCCCGGGTATCTGTTATTCTATATATAAACCCACCCCGACCCCCTCGATTAGATTCCAGCCTGTAACTCACTCCCGGGTATCTGTTATTCTATATATAAACCACCTCGAACCCCTCGATTAGATTCCAGCCTGTAACTCACTCCCGGGTATCTGTTATTCTATATATAAACCACCCCGAACCCCTCGATTAGATTCCAGTCTGTAACTCACTCCCGGGTATCTGTTATTCTATATATAAACCCCCCCGAACCCCTCGATTAGATTCCAGCCTGTAACTCACTCCCGGGTATCTGTTATTCTATATATAAACCCCCCCGAACCCCTCGATTAGACTACAGTCTGTAACTCACTCCCGGGTATCTGTTATTCTATATAAACCACCCCGAACCCCTCGATTAGATTCCAGCCTGTAACTCACTCCCGGGTATCTGTTATTCTATATATAAACCACCCCGAACCCCTCGATTAGATTCCAGTCTGTAACACACTCCCGGGTATCTGTTATTCTATATATAAACCCCCCCGAACCACTCGATTAGATTCCAGTCTGTAACTCATTCCCAGGTATCTGTTATTCTATATATAAACCCCCCGAACCCCTCGATTAGATTCCAGTCTGTAACTCACAACCGGGTATCTGTTATTCTATATATAAACCCCCCCCGAACCACTCGATTAGATTCCAGTCTGTAACTCACTCCCAGGTATCTGTTATTCTATATATAAACCACCTCGAACCCCTCGATTAGATTCCAGTCTGTAACTCACTCCCGGGTATCTGTTATTCTATAAATAAACCCCCACCGAACACCTCGATTAGATTCCAGCCTGTAACTGACTCCTGGGTATCTGTTATTCTATATATAAACCCCGCCGAACACCTTGATTAGATTGAAATCTGTAACGCGCTCCCGGGTATCTGATATTCTATATGTAAACCACCCTGAACCCCTCGGTTAGATTCCAGCCTGTAACTCACTCCTGGGTATCTATTATTCTATATATAAACCATCCCGACCCCTCGATTAGATTCCAGTCTGTAACTCACTCCCGGGTATCTGTTATTCTATATATAAACCATCCCGACCCCTCGATTAGATTCCAGTCTGTAACTCACTCCCGGGTATCTGTTATTCTATAAATAAACCCCCACCGAACACCTCGATTAGATTCCAGTCTGTAACTCACTCCCAGGTATCTGTTATTCTATATATAAACCACCCCGAACCCCTCGATTAGATTCCAGTCTGTAACTCACTCCCGGGTATCTGTTATTCTATAAATAAACCCCCACCGAACACCTCGATTAGATTCCAGCCTGTAACTGACTCCTGGGTATCTGTTATTCTATATATAAACCCCGCCGAACACCTCGATTAGATTGAAGTCTGTAACGCGCTCCCGGGTATCTGATATTCTATATGTAAACCACCCTGAACCCCTCGATTAGATTCCAGCCTGTAACTCACTCTTGGGTATCTATTATTCTATATATAAACCATCGCGACCCCTCGATTAGATTCCAGTCTGTAACTCACTCCCGGGTATCTGTTATTCTATATATAAACCACCCCAAACCCCTCGATTAGATTCCAGTCTGTAACTCACTCCCGGGTATCCGTTATTCTATATGTAAACTCCTCCGAACCCCTCGATTAGATTCCAGTCTGTAACTCACTCCCGGGTATCTATTATTCTATATATAAACCACCCCGAGCCCCTCGATTAGATTCCAGTCTGTAACTCACTCCCGGGTATCTGTTAGTCTATATATAAACCACCCTGAGCCCCTCGATTAGATTCCAGCCTGTAACTCACTCCCGGGTATCTGTTAGTCTATATATAAACCACCCTGAGCCCCTCGATTAGATTCCAGTCTGTAACTCACTCCCGGGTATCTGTTATTCTATATATAAACTCCTCTGAACCCCTCGATTAGATTCCAGTCTGTAACACACTCCCGGGTATCTGTTATACTATATATAAACCACCCCGAACCCCTCGATTAGATTCCAGTCTGTATCTCACGCCTGCCTAACTGTTAAACCTGTTTTCTGGTTTTGTACGAGCGTTGCCAGCTCTCTAACCGTCTGCTTTACGTGTGTAGGTCTTGGCCAAGCTGAGCTGCGGGTTGAATAAGCCAAACCGTCAGACACTGCTGCCGATGTGCTCTGTGACAGGCCTCTTCAACACGCTGCCCATCAGCAAGATGTAAGCCCACTGCCTGCCTATGCTGCAGCTCTGATCTGGGAGGGGGGTGGGGGGGGGGGGGGGGTGGTGTGGGGGGGCAGGGGGGGTTGTCAGACACGGGAATGGGCAGCTGAGCTCTGCGGACTCAGTCCTCCTCAAGTCCAGCTACATGCTCCCAAGCTGGGTGACACTGCACAGAGAGCAGAGGCACCGGAGAGAGGGAGGGGATTGGCTCAGATACCAATTGTCAGCCCACCCCCCTCCCTGGCTGCTGGGTGACGAGGTTACAGACAATTTGTTTTTGGTGAGTTCTGGTCAGGACAATGCCCTGAAAGTGATTGTCTCTCTGCTGTGTGATGCCCCTGTGGCTGAACTCCCCATTGAGCATCACTGCCTCATCTCATGGACCCGAGGCTCGGAGAGGGGTGGGGGGCAGGGTTGGGGTAGGGTGTGGAGTCCCCGGACCCCTGGCTTCACTAGCCTCGCAATGCCAAGCCTTCCTCTCCTGAAAACCATTCCGCCAAGTGAACTTTGCACCCGCTGACCCCACTGACCTCTCCATTCTCTCGTTGCTTCAGCCGCAATCTGGGTGGGAAGCTGGGAGAATCTGTCACTCAGCAACTCAACGTCAAGTACATGGGGCAACTCCGAGAGTTCCCAGAGCGTCAGCTCCAGGCCGAGTTCGGAGAGAGAACCGGGTAAGAAAAACCCCATCCCTGCCCCCCTCACCCCACCCACGGACACCTGTTCCCCCCACCACCACCACCACCCCCCACAGAGCCCTGATTCTCCCCCCCCCTACCCCCCCACACCTCCGGAGCCCTGATTACCTCCCCCCCCCCCCCCCCCCCACCGGAGCCCTGATCTCTCCCCCCCCCCTTCATCCCACCCATGGACACCTGTTCCCCACACCACCACCACCACCCCCCACAGAGCCCTGATTCTCCCCCCCCTACCCCCCCACATCCCCCCACACCCCCGGAGCCCTGATTACCCCCCCCCCCAGCCCCCCACCGGAGCCCTGATCTTCCCCCCCCCCACCTTCACCCCACCCATGGACACCTGTTTCCCCCCCCCCCCACACCCCCCGGAGCCCTGATCTCCCCCACCGGAGCCCTGATTCCGCCCCCTCTCCCCCACCGGAGTCCCGACCCCCCCTCCCCGACCACCTCCTGCCGGCCTCCACGAGCCCCGCCCCGACATCCGACCCCCCTCCCCCTCCCCGACCCCTCTCCCCCTCCCCGACACCTGACCACCCTCCCCATCCCCGACTCCCCCTCCCCGACCCCCCTCCCCGACCCCCCTCCCCCTCCCCGGTACCTGAACCCCCGCCCCGACACCTGACCCCCCTCCCCCTCCCCGACCCCTCTCCCCGACCCCCTCCCCCTCCCCGACCCCTCTCCCCGACACCCCTCCCCCTCCCCGACATCCGACCCCCCTCCTCCTCCCCGACACCCCTCCCCCTCCCCGAACCCCCTCCCCGACCCCTCTCCACCTCCCCGACACCCAACCCCCCTCCCCTTCCCCGACCCCCCCTCCCCGACCCCCCTCCCCCTCCCTGACCCCCTCCCCGACCCCCCTCCCCGACCCCCCCTCCCCGACCCCCCTCCCCGACGCCCCTCCCCGACCCCCCTCCCCGACCCCCCTCCTGCCGGCCTCCACGACCCCCTCCCCGACCCCCCTCCCCCTCCCTGACACCCTCCTGCCGGCCTCCACGACCCCCTTCCCCGACCCCCTCCTGCCGGCCTCCACGACCCCCTCCCCGACCCCCCTCCCCCTCCCTGACCCCCTCCTGCCGGCCTCCACGACCCCCTCCCTGACCCCCCTCCCCGACCCCCTCCTGCCGGCCTCCACGACCCCCTCCCCGACCCCCCTCCCCCTCCCTGACCCCCTCCTGCCGGCCTCCACGACCCCCTCCCTGACCCCCCTCCCCGACCCCCTCCTGCCGGCCTGCACGACCCCCTCCCCGACCCCCCTCCCCCTCCCTGACCCCCTCCTGCCGGCCTCCCCGACCCCCCCTCCCCCTCCCCGACCCCCCTCCCCGCCCCCTCCCGCCGGCCTGTGTCCCTAACCTCTGTAGTGTGTGTTTCAGGAGTTGGCTGTTTGACCTGTGCCGTGGAGTGGAGTTTGAACCTGTCCGAGCTCGGCAGCTCCCCAAGTCCATTGGGTGCAGCAAGAACTTTCTGGGCACCGAGGCCCTGAGCAGTTGTGACCAGGTACGAGAGTCAGACACCCAGGCTGGAGAGGGGCGGTGAGGGGGGAGGAAATCCAGAACGGGGGGATCAGTTTGAGAATAAGGGAGCCTCCCATTTAAGATGGAGATAAGGAGGAACTTGCCTCTCCATGGGGCGTTAGTGAGAGGAATTCTCTTCCCCAGAGGGGAGCGCAGGCATTGGGCGGGTTGGGGAGGTGCATGTGTTTGAGCGCGTGCGTGATTGTTCACAGGTCTGAGTGTTTGGGGAACAGGGAGAGGTGTGGGATATTTCCCCCGGTCGGTGAGTGTATCTGGGTTTGGGGTAACGGGGAGAGGTGTGGGATATTTCCCCCGGTTGGTGAGGGTATCCGGGTTTGGGGTAACGGGGAGAGGTGTGGGATATTTCCCCCGGTCGGTGAGGGTATCCGGGTTTGGGGTAACGGGGAGAGGTGTGGGATATTTCCCCCGGTCGGTGAGGGTATCCGGGTTTGGGGTAACGGGGAGAGGTGTGGGATATTTCCCCCGGTCGGTGAGTGTATCCGGGTTTGGGGTAACGGGGAGAGGTGTGGGATATTTCCCCCGGTTGGTGAGGGTATCCGGGTTTGGGGTAACGGGGAGAGGTGTGGGATATTTCCCCCGGTCGGTGAGGGTATCCGGGTTTGGGGTAACGGGGAGAGGTGTGGGATATTTCTCCCGGTCGGTGAGGGTATCCGGGTTTGGGGTAACGGGGAGAGGTGTGGGATATTTCCCCCGGTCGGTGAGGGTATCCGGGTTTGGGGTAACGGGGAGAGGTGTGGGATATTTCCCCCGGTCGGTGAGGGTATCCGGGTTTGGGGTAACGGGGAGAGGTGTGGGATATTTCCCCCGGTCGGTGAGGGTATCCGGGTTTGGGGTAACGGGGAGAGGTGTGGGATATTTCCCCCGGTCGGTGAGGGTATCCGGGTTTGGGGTAACGGGGAGAGGTGTGGGATATTTCCCCCGGTCGGTGAGGGTATCCGGGTTTGGGGTAACGGGGAGAGGTGTGGGATATTTCCCCCGGTCGGTGAGGGTATCCGGGTTTGGGGTAACGGGGAGAGGTGTGGGATATTTCCCCCGGTCGGTGAGGGTATCCGGGTTTGGGGTAACGGGGAGAGGTGTGGGATATTTCCCCCGGTCGGTGAGGGTATCCGGGTTTGGGGTAACGGGGAGAGGTGTGGGATATTTCCCCCGGTCGGTGAGGGTATCCGGGTTTGGGGTAACGGGGAGAGCTGTGGGATATTTCCCCCGGTCGGTGAGGGTATCCGGTTTGGGGTAACGGGGAGAGGTGTGGGATATTTCCCCCGGTGGGTGAGGGTATCCGGGTTTGGGGTAACGGGGAGAGGTGTGGGATATTTCCCCCCGGTCGGTGAGGGTATCCGGGTTTGGGGTAACGGGGAGAGGTGTGGGATATTTCCCCCCGGTCGGTGAGGGTATCCGGGTTTGGGGTAACGGGGAGAGGTGTGGGATATTTCCCCCGGTCGGTGAGGGTATCCGGGTTTGGGGTAACGGGGAGAGGTGTGGGATATTTCCCCCGGTCGGTGAGGGTATCCGGGTTTGGGGTAACGGGGAGAGGTGTGGGATATTTCCCCCGGTCGGTGAGGGTATCCGGGTTTGGGGTAACGGGGAGAGGTGTGGGATATTTCCCCCCGGTCGGTGAGGGTATCCGGGTTTGGGTAACGGGGAGAGGTGTGGGATATTCCCCCCCGGTCGGTGAGGGTATCCGGGTTTGGGGTAACGGGGAGAGGTGTGGGATATTTCCCCCGGTCGGTGAGGGTATCCGGGTTTGGGGTAACGGGGAGAGCTGTGGGATATTTCCCCCGGTCGGTGAGGGTATCCGGGTTTGGGGTAACGGGGAGAGGTGTGGGATATTTCCCCCGGTCGGTGAGGGTATCCGGGTTTGGGGGAACGGGGAGAGCTGTGGGATATTTCCCCCGGTCGGTGAGGGTATCCGGGTTTGGGGTAACGGGGAGAGGTGTGGGATATTTCCCCCGGTCGGTGAGGGTATCCGGGTTTGGGGTAACGGGGAGAGGTGTGGGATATTTCCCCCCGGTCGGTGAGGGTATCCGGGTTTGGGGGAACGGGGAGAGGTGTGGGATATTTCCCCCGGTCGGTGAGGGTATCCGGGTTTGGGGTAACGGGGAGAGGTGTGGGATATTTCCCCCCGGTCGGTGAGGGTATCCGGGTTTGGGGTAACGGGGAGAGGTGTGGGATATTTCCCCCGGTCGGTGAGGGTATCCGGGTTTGGGGTAACGGGGAGAGGTGTGGGATATTTCCCCCCGGTCGGTGAGGGTATCCGGGTTTGGGGTAACGGGGAGAGGTGTGGGATATTTCCCCCGGTCGGTGAGGGTATCCGGGTTTGGGGTAACGGGGAGAGGTGTGGGATATTTCCCCCGGTTGGTGAGGGTATCCGGGTTTGGGGTAACGGGGAGAGGTGTGGGATATTCCGCTGTTTCTCTCATGCCTTTCTCTTCTCAAGGTGAAGCACTGGCTCCTGCAGCTCGCCACTGAACTGGAGGAGAGACTGAACAAGGACAGGGAGCAGGTGAACTTCCTCTTTTGTATAAAACACATGGCAGCCAACCTCTGCACAGCAAGATCCCACAAACAGAAGTGGAAGAAGGACCAGATCACATGTTTCCGGCTGTTGATTAAGGAGTAGATATTAGCCCAGGGCCACCAGACCATCTACCTCTCTCCTTCCCAACCCTTATTTGAAATACTGGCTGTGGAATCTTCTCATCCACCCCTCTGACAGAGCAGCACTCCCTCAGTACTGACCCTCTGACAGTGCAGCACTCCCTCAGTCCTGACCCTCTGACAGTGCAGCACTCCCTCAGTACTGACCCTCTGACAGTGCGGCACTCCCTCAGTACTGACATTCTGACAGTGCAGCACTCCCTCAGTACTGACTCTGTCAGTGCAGCACTCCCTCAGTACTGACCCTCTGACAGTGCAGCACTGCCTCAGAACTGCCCCTCTGACAGAGCGGCACTCCCTCAGTACTGACCCTCTGACAGTGCAGCACGCCCTCAGTACTGACCCTCTGATAGTGGAGCACTCCCTCAGTACTGACCCTCTGACACTGTAGCACTCCCTCAGTACTGACCTTCTGACAGTACAGCACTCCCTCAGTACTGACCCTCTGACAGTGCAGCACTCCCTCAGTACTGACTCTCTGACAGTGCAGCATTCCCTCAGTACTGACCCTCTGACAGAGCAGCACTCCCTCAGTACTGACCCTCTGACAGTGCAGCATTCCCTCAGTACTGACCCTCAGTGCAGCACTCCCTCAGTACTGACCCTCTGACAGTGCAGTGTACCCTGAGTACTGACCCTCTGACAGTGCAGCACTCCCTCAGTACTGACCCTCTGACAGTGCGGCACTCCCTCAGTACTGACCCTCTGACAGTGCAGCACTCCCTCAGTACTGATCCTCTGACAGTGCGGCACTCCCTCAGTACTGACCCTCTGACAGTGCAGCACTGCCTCAGTACTGACACTCTGACAGTGCAGCACTCCCTCAGTACTGACCCTCTGACAGTGCAGCACTCCCTCAGTACTGACCCTCTGACAGTGCAGCACTCCCTCAGTACTGACCCTCTGACAGTGCAGCGCTCCCTCAGTACTGACCCTCTGACAGTGCAGCACTCCCTCAGTACTGACCCTCTGACAGTGCAGCATTCCCTCAGTACTGACCGTCTGACAGTGCAGTGTACCCTGAGTACTGACCCTCTGACAGTGCAGCACTCCCTCAGTACTGACCCTCTGACAGTGCAGCACTCCCTCAGTACTGATCCTCTGACAGTGCGGCACTCCCTCAGTACTGACCCTCTGACAGTGCAGCACTCCCTCAGTACTGATCCTCTGACAGTGCGGAACTCCCTCAGTACTGACCCTCTGACAGCGCAGCACTCCCTCAGTACTGACTCTCTGACAGTGCAGCACTCCCTCAGTACAGACCCTCTGACAGCGCAGCACTCCCTCAGTACTGACCCGCTGACAGTGCAGCACACCCTCAGTACTGACCCTCTAACAGTGCAGCACTCCCTCAGTACTGACCCTCTAACAGTGCAGCACTCCCTCAGTACTGACCCTCCGACAGTGCAGCACTCCCTCAGTACTGACCCTCTGACAGTGCAGCACTCCCTCAGCACTGACCCTCTGACAGTGCAGCATTCCCTCAGTACTGACCGTCTGACAGTGCGGCGCTCCCTTGGTACTGACCCTCCGACAGTGCCGCACTCCCTCAGTACTGACCCTCTGACAGTGCAGCATTCCCTCAGTACTGACCCTCTGACAGTGCGGTACTCCCTCAGTACTGACCCTCTGACAGTGCGGTACTCCCTCAGTACTGACCCTCTGACAGTGCAGCACTCTCTCAGTACTGACCCTCTGACAGTGCAGCACTCCCTCAGTACTGACCCTCTGACAGTGCAGCACTCCCTCAGTACTGACCCTCTGACAGTGCAGCACTCCCTCAGTACTGACCCTCTGACAGTGCAGCGCTCCCTCAGTACTGACCCTCTGACAGTGCGGCGCTCCCTCAGTACTGACCCTCTGACAGTGCAGCACTCCCTCAGTACTGACCCTCTGACAGTGCAGCACTCTCTCAGTACTGACCCTCTGTGCCGCACTCCCTCACTCCTGTCCCTCCAACAATGTAGTGCTCCCTCAGTACTGCACATTGAGTGTCAGCCTGCATTTAGTTGTCATGTGACTGGAGTGGGGCTTGAGCACATTTACCTCTGCCTCACAGATGAGTGTGCTACCCACATAAGACACACAGCACAGCAGACCCCAACTTCTGTCCCCAGTGCACCTGCCTGACCTCTGCATACATCTGCATCTGCGTGCATGTGTTTAATATCCAGAGTGGTTGACTTCTCTGCTAGCACTCAAGGTCTGGACTCAGCTATGAACGATGGCACTTGAGTTCACACAGGACACACTCGACAGACGTGACATGACATCACTGTGCGGAATCGGGTGCTTGACTGTGGCACGCCTGTACTGCACCGAGTAATCGAATGTGAGGTCACTTTGCGGGATTGGGTGAGCGAGTGTGGGATCCCTTTGGGGTCTCAGATGAACGAGTGTAGGATCACCGTGTGGGATCAGGTGAATACGTGGGATCACTCTGTGGGATCAGATGAGCGAGCATGTGATTGCTGTGTGTGATCCGGTGAGTGAGTGTGGGATCACTGAGCGGATTAGGTGAGCAACTGAGAGATCGCTGTCCAAGATCAGGTGACCAAGTGTGGGATCACTGCAATGGATTATGAGACTGGGTGAGGGAGTCATGGTGTGGGATCGGGTGCCCTTGTGTGGGGTCAGTGTGTGGGAGCAAGAGACTGCGTGAGGGATCGTTGTGTGGGATCACTGAGAGATCTGGTGAACGTGTGTGGGATCACAGAGATCTGGTGAACGTGTGGGGGATCACTGCATGGGAATGGGAGACAGCGTGAGCTCGATATGCGGGATCAGGTGTGGGATCACTGTGAGCCTGGGTGAGGGATCACGATGTTTGATCACTATGGGATCAGGTGAGCGAGAGTGGGATCACTGCAGGATCACTTGAGCGAGTGTGAGTTCACTTTGGCATCAGATGAGAGATCACTGCAGGATCAGGTCAGCAGGTGTGGAATCACTGTTTGGGATCAGGCGAGTGAGCGTGGGATCCCCTTGAGATCTGGCGAGTGAGCGTGGGATCCCCTTGGGATCAGGCGAGTGAGCGTGGGATCCCCTTGGGATCAGGCGAGTGAGCGTGGGATCCCCTTGGGATCAGGCGAGTGAGCGTGGGATCCCCTTGGGATCAGGCGAGTGAGCGTGGGATCCCCTTGGGATCAGGCGAGTGAGCGTGGGATCCCCTTGGGATCAGGCAAGTGAGCGTGGGATCCCTTTGGGATCAGGCAAGTGAGCGTGTGATCCCCTTGGGATCAGGCGAGTGAGCGTGGGATCACATTGGGATCAGGCGAGTGAGTGTGGGATCCCCTTGGGATCAGGCGAGTGAGTGTGGGATCCCCTTGGGATCAGGCGAGTGAGTGTGGGATCCCCTTGGGATCAGGCAAGTGAGTGTGGGATCCCCTTGGGATCAGGCAAGTGAGTGTGGGATCCCCTTGGGATCAGGCAAGTGAGCGTGGGATCCACTTGGGATCAGGCGAGTGAGCGTGGGATCCCATTGGGATCAGGCGAGTGAGCGTGGGATCCCATTGGGATCAGGCGAGTGAGCGTGGGATCTCATTGGGATCAGGCGAGTGAGCGTGGGATCCCCTTGGGATCAGGCGACTGAGCGTGGGATCCCCTTGGGATCAGGCGAGTGAGCGTGGGATCCCCTTGGGATCAGGCGAGTGAGTGTGGGATCCCCTTGGGATCAGGTGAGTGAGTGTGCGATCCCCTTGGGTGAGCGAGTGCGAGACCCCCGTGGGATCGGGGTGAGCGAGTGCGAGACCCCCCGTGGGATCGGGTGTGCGAGTGCGATACCCCCTGTGGGATCGGGTGATCGTGCGCGGGACCCCAGTGGGATTGGGTGATCAAGCGCGAGACCCCCTGTGGGATTGGGTGAGCGAGCGAGAGACCCCCGTGGGATTGGGTGAGCGAGCGCGAGGCCCCCCGTGGGATCGGGTGATCGAGCGCGGGACCCCTGTGCAAGCTCAGGTGGATTGCTGATGGAGATCTTGTATCCCCTGTAGAACCAGCGTGTAGGGAAACTGCTGTCGGTGGTGGTGCGGCTGGAGGGAACCGGGAAAAGCACCAGTTTCTCCCGGTGCTGTGCCCTGTCACAGTATCAATCTCAGAGGATTGCAAAGGATGCCTTATCATTGATCAAAGGATTTAACAGGGCAGCAAGTCACCAGGCTGCATGGTGAGTGACCGGCGGTGTGGGGAGTGAGGGAGGGGACCGGCGGTGTGGGGAGTAAGTGAGTGACCGGCGGTGTGGGGAGTGAGGGCATGACCGGCGGTGTGGGGAGTAAGTGAGTGACCGGCGGCGTGGGGAGTGAGGGAGGGACCGGCGGTGTGGGGAGTGAGGGAGGGACCGGCGGTGTGGGGGAGTGAGGGAGGGACCGGCGGTGTGGGGAGTGAGGGAGGGACCGGCGGTGTGTGGGGAGTGAGGGAGGGTCCAGCGGTGTGGGGAGTGAGGGAGGGTCCGGTGGTCTGGGGAGTGAGGGAGGGTCCGGCGGTGTGGGGAGTGAGGGAGGGGACCGGCGGTCTGGGGAGTGAGGGAGTGACCGGCGGTCTGGGGAGTGAGGGAGGGACCGGCGGTGTGTGGGGAGTGAGGGAGGGACCGGCGGTGTGGGGAGTGAGGGAGGGACCGGCGGTGTGGGGAGTGAGGGAGGGACCGGCGGTGTGGGGAGTGAGGGAGTGACCGGCCAGTGGTGTGGGGAGTGAGGGAGTGACCGGCGGTGTGGGGAGTGAGGGAGGGACCGGCGGTGTGGGGGAGTGAGGGAGGGACCGGCGGTGTGGGGAGTGAGGGAGGGGACCGGCGGTGTGGGGAGTGAGGGAGTGACCGGCGGTGTGGGGAGTGAGGGAGTGACCGGCGGTGTGGGGAGTGAGGGAGGGACCGGCGGTGTGGGGAGTGAGGGAGGGACCGGCCAGTGGTGTGGGGAGTGAGGGAGTGACCGGCGGTGTGGGGAGTGAGGGAGGGACCGGCGGTGTGGGGAGTGAGGGAGGGACCGGCGGTCTGGGGAGTGAGGGAGTGACCGGCCAGTGGTGTGGGGAGTGAGGGAGTGACCGGCGGTGCGGGGAGTGAGGGAGGGACCGGCGGTGCGGGGAGTGAGGGAGGGACCGGCGGTGTGGGGAGTGAGGGAGTGAGTGACAGGCAGTGCGAGGAGTGAGTGACAGGCGATGGGGGAGCAAGGGAGTGAGTGACAGGCGGTGCGGGGAGCAAGGGAGTGAGTGACAGGCGGTGTGGGGAGCTAGGGAGGGAGTGACAGGCGGTGCAGGGAGCGAGGGAGGGAGTTACAGGCGGTGCGGGGAGTGAGTGACAGGCGAATAGGGGAGTAAGTGACAAGCGGTGTGGGGAGCGAGGGAGTGAGTGACAGGCGGTGCGGGGAGGGAGTGGCAGGCGGTGCGGGGAGTGAGGGAGTTGTGATGTGATTTATCACGAGTCCCTGTTCCAACCCTCAGAGCATCTGTGCTTGTCCTGTTGAACTTAGCTGTCCTCCACACTCGCTATCCCTGAGGAGCACATTTCAATCACAATGGCTTTCTTGTGACGGAGAGAAATCCTAATTCGTCATGCCAGCAATTAATATATTTATAGAAAACATTAATTCAGTCCAGGTTCACTGCTTCAGTGTCATTTGGCCCCTTCCTAACAGCAAGCGAGCAGAGGACATAGAAGATAGGAAACGGGACCGTGGGGAGATCATTTGGCCCCTCAATCCTGCTCCAACGATTCCAGGGGATCTGCTGCCCCTCCTGTACTCTTAGGAATGGCCAACACAGGTTGGCCTCGCGAGCGACACTCATCCCATGAGTGTAAAGTCAGAGAGCAGGAGGAGGGCAGCGAGTTGGACTGGGATTGGGGTACAGAATTACAATGGCCGTCAGAAACTCCAGGGGGATGTTTGGGATTGAATGCAAAGTGATAACTCAGTCTGTAGATCAGGGTTTCATCCAGAAAGGGATGGGAATGTGGATCTCAGCACAGGGAATAGTTGAGTGAACACAGGCTGTGGGAGCGGATTAAATGGGTGGGTAGAGTCAGTGATAGGGGAGAGTGTACATGGGGATGTGGCAGGGGATTAAATGGGTGGGTAGAGTCAGTGATAGGGGAGAGTGTACATGGGGGTGTGAGAGGGGATTAAATGGGTGGGTAGAGTCAGTGATAGGCGGAGAGTGTACATGGGGCTGTGGGAGGGGATTAAATGGGTGGGTAGAGTCAGTGATAGTGGGAGAGTGTACATGGGGCTGTGGGAGGGGATTAAATGGGTGGGTAGAGTCAGTGATAGGGGAGAGTGTACATGGGGATGTGGGAGGGGATTAAATGGGTGGGTAGAGTCAGTGATAGGGGGAGAGTGTACATGGGGCTGTGGGAGGGGATTAAATGGGTGGGTAGAGTCAGTGATAGGGGAGAGTGTACATGGGGATGTGGGAGGGGATTAAATGGGTGGGTAGAGTCAGTGATAGGGGGAGAGTGTACATGGGATGTGGGAGGGGATTCAATGGGTGGGTAGAGTCAGTGATAGGGGGAGAGTGTACATGGGGATGTGGGAGGGGATTAAATGGGTGGGTAGAGTCAGTGACAGGGGGAGAGTGTACATGGGGCTGTGGGAGGGGATTAAATGGGTGGGTAGAGTCAGTGATAGGGGAGAGTGTATATGGGGATGTGGGAGGGGATTAAATGGGTGGGTAGAGTCAGTGATAGGGGAGAGTGTACATGGGGATGTGGGAGGGGATTAAATGGGTGGGTAGAGTCAGTGATAGGGGGAGAGTGTACATGGGATGTGGGAGGGGATTCAATGGGTGGGTAGAGTCAGTGATAGGGGAGAGTGTACGTGGGGATGTGGGAGGGGATTAAATGGGTGGGTAGAGTCAGTGATGGGGGAGATTGTACATGGGGCTGTGGGAGGGGATTAAATGGGTGGGTAGAGTCAGTGATAGGGAAGAGTGTACATGGGGCTGTGGGAGGGGATTAAATGGGTGGGTAGAGTCAGTGATGGGGGAGATTGTACATGGGGCTGTGGGAGGGGATTAAATGGGTGGGTAGAGTCAGTGATAGGGGAGAGTGTACATGGGGCTGTGGGAGGGGATTAAATGGGTGGGTAGAGTCAGTGATAGGGGAGAGTGTACATGGGGGTGTGGGAGGGGATTAAATGGGTGGGTAGAGTCAGTGATAGGGGAGAGTGTACATGGGGATGTGGGAGGGGGATTAAATGGGTGGGTAGAGTCAGTGATAGGGGGAGAATGTACATGGGGATGTGGGAGGGGATTAAATGGGTGGGTAGAGTCAGTGATAGGGGGAGAGTGTACATGGGGCTGTGGGAGGGGATTAAATGGGTGGGTAGAGTCAGTGATAGGGGGAGAGTGTACATGGGGCTGTGGGAGGGGATTAAATGGGTGGGTAGAGTCAGTGATAGGGGAGAGTGTACATGGGGCTGTGGGAGGGGATTAAATGGGTGGGTAGAGTCAGTGATAGGGGAGAGTGTACATGGGGCTGGGGGATGAGGGAGTTGATGAGATATTAATGACTGGTTTTGATTCCTGGACTCTTTTCTCACTCAGGTCCCCAGCCATCACCAGTCTCTGCCTGTCCACCAGTAAATTCTCTGAACCCTTCCCAACCTCAGCAAAGAGCATCAGTCAGTTCCTCAGTGACGATGGAAGATCCCGACAGGCAGCCAGTCGCAGCTCTCCATCCCAGGCGGAGGGAGGCGCTGGGGCGGAGGGCGCTCCCTCAGGGAAGGTGGCACAGGGCAGTGCCGGGCACAGGACGCCCCGAGCAGGAACTATTGCTTCGTACTTCCAGAGGGTCCGGTCCTGTCCTGAAGCCACAACCACCCCTGTGACCGGGCTGTCCTCACTCAAAGGTCACGTGACGACTGAACAAAGTTCCCCAATGAGACCATCATTCTTCACAAGCAAAGCCCTCGTTGGATCCCCCCTCGCCGAGTCTCACCGAGTCCTCACCCCAGAGACCCCCGGATCCCCCCTCGCCGAGTCTCACCGAGTCCTCATCCCAGAGACCCCCGGATCCCCCCTCGCCGAGTCTCACCGAGTCCTCACCCCAGAGACCCCCGGATCCTCCCTCACCGAGTCTCACCGAGTCCACTTCCCAGAGACCCCCAGATCCCCCCTCGCCGAGTCTCACCGAGTCCACTTCCCAGAGACCCCTGGATCCCCCCTCGCCGAGTCTCACCGAGTCCACTTCCCAGAGACCCCCGGATCCTCCCTCGCCGAGTCTCACCGAGTCCTCACCCCAGAGACCCCCGGATCCTCCCTCGCCGAGTCTCACAGAGTCCACTTCCCAGAGACCCCCGGATCCTCCCTCGCCGAGTCTCACCGAGTCCTCACCCCAGAGACCCCCGGATCCTCCCTCGCCGAGTCTCACCGAGTCCTCACCCCAGAGACCCCCGGATCCTCCCTCACCGAGTCTCACCGAGTCCACTTCCCAGAGACCCCCAGATCCCCCCTCGCCGAGTCTCACCGAGTCCACTTCCCAGAGACCCCTGGATCCCCCCTCGCCGAGTCTCACCGAGTCCACTTCCCAGAGACCCCCGGATCCTCCCTCGCCGAGTCTCACCGAGTCCTCACCCCAGAGACCCCCGGATCCTCCCTCGCCGAGTCTCACCGAGTCCTCACCCCAGAGACCCCCGGATCCTCCCTCGCCGAGTCTCACCGAGTCCACTTCCCAGAGACGCCCGGATCCCCTCTCGCCGAGTCTCACCGAGTCCTCACCCCAGAGACCCCCGGATCCCCCCTCGCCGAGTCTCACCGAGTCCTCACCCCAGAGACCCCCGGATCCCCCCTTGAGGAACCCCAGTCCCTCCCCCAGCCTTGGCCATCCTCTGCGGCCCTCTCTCCAGAGTTGCTGCTACGGTGTGTGAAGTGTGGTGAGCACAAGGCTCCCTGGGAGATGCCTGAGCACGAGGATTTCCATTTTGCTCTTGACCTGCAAAAGTCCCTCTCTGCGCCCCCCTCACCCCCTCCCAGCCCGCAGGCTCCTGCCAGCTCCACTGGATGCCTAAAGAAAAAGGCAGTGAGACAGTTGGTACCTGGGGGTAAAAGGCCCCGGGTCAGCTCAGAGCGCACTTTGGACTCGTACTTTAAAATAAACCAGAACTGAGAGCTGGGCGGAGCGGGGCCTGGACGTACAGGCGGAGGGGAACCTGGGCGTACAGGCGGAGCAGGGCCTGGGCGTACAGGTGGAGGGGAACCTGGGCGTTCAGGTGGAGGGGAACCTGGGCGCTCAGGCGGAGAGGGGAACCTGGGCGCACAGGCGGAGAGGGGAACCTGGGCGCACAGGCGGAGAGGGGGGCCTGGGCGCACAGGCGGAGAGGGGGGCCTGGGCGCACAGGCGGAGAGGGGGGCCTGGGCGCACAGGCGGAGAGGGGGGCCTGGGCGCACAGGCGGAGAGGGGGGCCTGGGCGCACAGGCGGAGAGGGGGGCCTGGGCGCACAGGCGGAGAGGGGGGCCTGGGCGCACAGGCGGAGAGGGGGGCCTGGGCGCACAGGCGGAGAGGGGGGCCTGGGCGCACAGGCGGAGAGGGGGGCCTGGGCGCACAGGCGGAGAGGGGGGGCCTGGGCGCACAGGCGGAGAGGGGGGCCTGGGCGCACAGGCGGAGAGGGGGGCCTGGGCGCACAGGCGGAGAGGGGGGCCTGGGCGTTCAGGCTGGTTTTATTCTCCTTCCTTATACATGGAGGCCACAAGCTGCAATGTCAATGTGCCAGACAAGAGTGGGGCTGGGGGCAGTGGTGGGGGAACCAGTGATTGTGTCAGTGCCCTGTGGGGGGTCAGCGAGTGCGTGTTTGGGTTGGGGTCAGCGAGTGCGTGTTTGGGTTGGGGTCAGCGAGTGCGTGTTTGGGTTGGGGTCAGCGAGTGCGTGTTTGGGTTGGGGTCAGCGAGTGCGTGTTTGGGTTGGGGTCAGCGAGTGCGTGTTTGGGTTGGGGTCAGCGAGTCCGTGTTTGGGTTGGGGTCAGCGAGTGCGTGTTTGGGTTGGGGTCAGCGAGTGCGTGTTTGGGTTGGGGTCAGCGAGTGCGTGTTTGGGTTGGGGTCAGCGAGTCCGTGTTTGGGTTGGGGTCAGTGAGTGTGAGTTTGGGTTGGGGTCAGCGAGTGCGTGTTTGGGTTGGGGTCAGCGAGTGCGTGTTTGGGTTGGGGTCAGCGAGTGCGTGTTTGGGTTGGGGTCAGCGAGTCCGTGTTTGGGTTGGGGTCAGCGAGTGCGTGTTTGGGTTGGGGTCAGCGAGTGCGTGTTTGGGTTGGGGTCAGCGAGTGCGTGTTTGGGTTGGGGTCAGCGAGTCCGTGTTTGGGTTGGGGTCAGTGAGTGTGAGTTTGGGTTGGGGTCAGCGAGTGCGTGTTTGGGTTGGGGTCAGCGAGTGCGTGTTTGGGTTGGGGTCAGCGAGTGCGTGTTTGGGTTGGGGTCAGTGAGTGTGAGTTTGGGTTGGGGTCAGCGAGTGCGTGTTTGGGTTGGGGTCAGCGAGTGCGTGTTTGGGTTGGGGTCAGCGAGTGCGTGTTTGGGTTGGGGTCAGCGAGTGCGTGTTTGGGTTGGGGTCAGCGAGTGCGTGTTTGGGTTGGGGTCAGCGAGTGCGTGTTTGGGTTGGGGTCAGCGAGTCCGTGTTTGGGTTGGGGTCAGCGAGTCCGTGTTTGGGTTGGGGTCAGCGAGTGCGTGTTTGGGTTGGGGTCAGCGAGTGTGTTTTTTGGTTACAGCAACCTTGGTCCATTCTTTACCCACCAGTTTGGAAGGTGGGTCTTGCTGGGGTATTCGAAGAGGGTGGGATTCACCCCCTGGGGAATTGTCTTTTAGGACTTGCTCCCTTGTTTAATTTCATCGTCACCCCAGCTTGTGTGTGAACAAGAGGCTCCACCTTCCCCAGACCAGCCTGTCACTGTCACCTTGGCAATAGGTTCAGCCTCAATTTCCTGCTCTTTACAGCAGGCAGTGTTAACCCTTCCCCTGCCAAACCCAACCACTGGGAGAGTGGGAATCCAAGCAGCTGAGGGTGGGGAGACACGGAGAGAGTCGGTCGGGTGGGGAGAGAGTCAGTGGGGGGATGACAGGGACCAGGGAGAGTTGGTGGGGGAGACTGAGAGTCGAGAGGGGGGGTGATATACAGCGGGGGGAGACACAGGCCTGGGAGATACAAGGAGAGTTGGGGGGACGCAGAGAGAATTAAGTGAGATATGTCCAGTCACCTCTGCCAGCTCTCTGCTGGCAGCTTGTTTGTCACTCAGACTCCTGATTTCAAAGCTTTGCATCATCCACTTCCTCTAGCTGCCGTGTCGTTGCATCAGCTTTGTGGGAGATTTTCATTCCCTTTTCTGTAAACAAGTGCTTCCTCTCCTGTGGGGAAGCGGCAGCTCCAGCCCCCTTGTCCTAGACTCCTCCCCACCAGAGGAACTCGTTCCTCTCTCTCTCTATCCGATCATTCTTTAATCATCATCACCACCTTGATGATATCACCCTTAATCAAAAAGCAAACTTACACGTTTAACAGGTAATAGGGAAGGCAAATGAAACACTGGCCTTTATTTCAGTTAGACCACAGCTAGAATACCGTGAACAGTTTCGGTCCCCTTACCTAAGGAAAGATATACTGGCATTGGAGGCAGTCCAGAGAAGGTTCACTAGGTTGACCCCAGGGATGGAGGGATTTTCTTATGAGGAGAGGTTGAGTACGTTGGGTCTGTACTCATTGGAGTTTAGGAGAATGAGAGACGACCTTATTGAAACATACAAGACTCTTAGGAGGCTTGACAGGGTAGATGCTGAGAGGTTGTTTCCCCTTGTGGGAGAGTCTAGGACCAGAGGGCATAATCTCAGAGTAAGGGGGTGCCCATTTAAAACAGAGATGAGGAGGAATTTCTTCTCTCAGAGGGAAGTCAATCGGTGGAATTCCTCACCGCAGAAATCTGTAGAGGCTGGGTCGTTAAGTATATTCAAGGCTGAGATAGACAGATTTTTAATCAATAAGGGAACCGAGGGTCACAGGGAAAAGGCAGGAAAGTGGAGATGAGGATTATCAGGTCAGCCATGATCTCACTGAATGGTGGAGCAGACTCGATGGGCTGAATGGCCTGCTTCTGCTCTTTAAATACAAGTCCTGTCTTTGCAGCCTGAGCTTGTAATCTGATCCAAGGAGAGGATTTTTATAGTTTTCTGATGAACAGATCAAACGGGTGAGTTTTGCCCAAATCAGTTAGCAGCCTCATGCCTTCAAGCTGCTTCACATCTCTCACTGCTGCTTTTAGTCCACATCATTACCTGTTCCAGTGGCCTGGAACGGCCAAGCTCCTGGTCGCTATATCTGTGGGGTACCCAGAGAAGCACTGAGGCAGGCCCACCGGAGGTTCCCTGTACTGGGAACCATCTGGAAATGTGATTTAAATCAGATGGTTCCAGCAGTGTTACAGCAATAGTTAGCCAGAGAAAGCTAAAGGAATTAAAACCACTTCTACCTTCTGGGTACCTATAGCACTGACCGCTACCCCCCCATCCCCAATTCCTGCCAAGCCCCCACCCTCCCATGGGCCACAGGATTCCCCCACCCCCCTCCCTCCTCCCCAGTACACCCTGACCAGCCACAGGCCCCCTGCTGACTTCACCCCCCACCCCCCCAACCCTGACTGCTCCTTTAACTACCCCTCCCCCAACCAGGCTCCCCACCCCCTGACTGCAGGGC
>JANJGN010005042.1:0-27511 GCA_026770705.1 Isurus oxyrinchus
GGGTGGGGTAGAGGGGGGAATGGGGTGGGTTAGAGGGGGGAATGGGGTGGGGTAGAGGGGGGAATGGGGTGGGGTAGAGGGGGGAATGGGGTGGGGTAGAGGGGGGAATGGGGCTGGGGTAGAGGGGGGAATGGGGTGGGGTAGAGGGGGGAATGGGGTGGGGTAGAGGGGGGAATGGGGTGGGGTAGAGGGGGGAATGGGGTGGGGTAGAGGGGGGAATGGGGTGGGGTAGAGGGGGGAATGGGGTGGGGTAGAGGGGGGAATGGGGTGGGGTAGAGGGGGGACAGGGGTGGGGTTGAGGGGGGAATGGGGTGGGGTAGAGGGGGGAATGGGGTGGGGTAGAGGGGGGACTGGGGTGGGGTAGAGGGGGGTAATGGGGTGGGGTAGAGGGAGAGGGGACTGGGGTGGGGTAGAGGGGGGGTAATGGGGTGGGGTAGAGGGAGAGGGGACTGGGGTGGGGTAGAGGGGGTAATGGGGTGGGGTAGAGGGGGGAATGGGGTGGGGTAGAGAGGGGACTGGGGTGGGGTAGAGGGGGGTAATGGGGTGGGGTAGAGGGGGGGAATGGGGTGGGGTAGAGGGGGGACTGGGGTGGGGTGGGTGAGGAATGAGGTGGGGAGAGGGACACACAGATCGCGGGGGCCGAGGGGTGAGGAGGGAGTGAGGGGCTGGCCTCTCCCTGCAGCCTCTTGGTGGTGCGGGGGGGGCCAGGGGGTCTCTCAGTCCCTCGACCAGCTGGGTCGACAGGAGCAGCTGAAATTCTCCCCCCCCCCCCCCTCATACCTTTCAATTCTTCTCCCAGTGATTCACTTGGACCCAGCGTGTGACAGACTCCAGAGGGAATTCCTGTATTCGCTCATCCAGGGATCAGAACCCAGCCGGGGAAGGTAACTTCAGGGTCTGAAACAACTCAGCACTTTTCACTGCTCACAAACAGGTTACACCAGACCCAGGGGCACTGACCGGGTCAGCCAGAGCTCACTCACACAGCTGAGCTCTCAGGAGCGGCAGAGTTTTATAACAGAGTGAGGGAGAGAGGGAGGGAGAGAGGGAGCGAGGGTGGTTGGGAGGGAGAGAGAGAGGGGGAGTGAGGGAGAGGGGAGGAGAGGGGGAGAAAGAGAGGGGAGAGAGAGAGGGGGAGAGAGAGGGGGGAGGGGGAGAGAGAGGGGGAGGGAGAGAGAGGGAGAGAGGGAGGGGGTGTAGAGACAGGAGGAGAAGGAGAGACGGGGGTGAGAGAGAGGGAGATTCAGGGAGAGAGACAGGGAGAGAGACAGGGAGAGAGACAGGGAGAGAGACAGGGAGAGAGACAGGGAGAGAGACAGGGAGAGAGACAGGGAGAGAGACAGGGAGAGAGAGAGACGGGGGAGAGAGAGACGGGGGAGATTCAGGGAGAGAGACAGGGACAGAGAGAGACAGGGGGAGAGAGAGTGACAGGGGGAGAGAGAGTGACAGGGGGAGAGAGAGTGACAGGGGGAGAGAGAGTGACAGGGGGAGAGAGAGTGACAGGGGGAGAGAGAGTGACAGGGGGAGAGAGAGTGACAGGGGGAGAGAGAGTGACAGGGGGGAGAGAGTGACAGGGGGGAGAGAGTGACAGGGGGAGAGAGTGACAGGGGGAGAGAGAGTGACAGGGGGAGAGAGAGTGACAGGGGGAGAGAGAGTGACAGGGGGAGAGAGCGAGACAGGGGAGAGAGAGGGGGGAGAGAGAGACGGGGAGAGAGACGGGGAGAGAGACGGGGAGAGAGACGGGGAGAGAGACGGGGAGAGAGACGGGGAGAGAGACGGGGAGAGAGAGAGACAGGGGGGGAGAGAGAGACAGGGGGAGAGAGAGAGAGAGACAGGGGGAGAGAGAGAGAGACAGGGGGAGAGAGAGAGAGACAAGGGGAGAGAGAGAGAGACAGGGGGGAGAGAGAGACAGGGGGGGAGAGAGAGACAGGGGGAGAGAGAGAGAGACAGGGGGAGAGAGAGAGAGACAGGGGGAGAGAGAGAGAGACAGGGGGAGAGAGAGAGAGACAGGGGGAGAGAGAGAGAGAGACAGGGGGAGAGAGAGAGAGAGACAGGGGGAGAGAGAGAGAGAGACAGGGGGAGAGAGAGAGAGACAGGGGGAGAGAGAGAGAGACGGGGGAGAGAGAGAGACAGGGGGAGAGAGAGAGAGAGACAGGGGGAGAGAGAGAGAGACAGGGGGAGAGAGAGAGAGACAAGGGGAGAGAGAGAGTGACAGGGGGAGAGAGAGTGACAGGGGGAGAGAGTGACAGGGGGAGAGAGAGTGACAGGGGGAGAGAGAGTGACAGGGGGAGAGAGAGTGACAGGGGGAGAGAGCGAGACAGGGGAGAGAGAGACGGGGAGAGAGACGGGGAGAGAGACGGGGAGAGAGACGGGGAGAGAGACGGGGAGAGAGAGAGACAGGGGGGGAGAGAGAGACAGGGGGAGAGAGAGAGAGAGACAGGGGGAGAGAGAGAGAGACAGGGGGAGAGAGAGAGAGACAAGGGGAGAGAGAGAGAGACAGGGGGGAGAGAGAGACAGGGGGGGAGAGAGAGACAGGGGGAGAGAGAGAGAGACAGGGGGAGAGAGAGAGAGACAGGGGGAGAGAGAGAGAGACAGGGGGAGAGAGAGAGAGAGACAGGGGGAGAGAGAGAGAGAGACAGGGGGAGAGAGAGAGAGACAGGGGGAGAGAGAGAGAGACAGGGGGAGAGAGAGAGAGAGATGGGGGGAGAGAGAGAGACAGGGGGAGAGAGACAGGGGGAGAGAGGGACAGGGGGAGAGAGGGACAGGGGGAGAGAGGGACAGGGGGAGAGAGGGACAGGGGGAGAGAGGGACAGGGGGAGAGAGAGAGAGACAGGGGGAGAGAGAGAGAGACAGGGGGGAGAGAGAGAGAGAGACAGGGGGAGAGAGAGAGAGACAGGGGGAGAGAGAGAGAGACGGGGGAGAGAGAGAGACAGGGGGAGAGAGACAGGGGGAGAGAGGGACAGGGGGAGAGAGGGACAGGGGGAGAGAGGGACAGGGGGAGAGAGGGACGGGGGAGAGAGAGACGGGGGAGAGAGAGACGGGGGAGAGAGAGACGGGGGAGAGACGGGGGAGAGAGAGACGGGGGAGAGACGGGGAGAGAGAGAGAGACGGGGGGGGAGAGAGACGGGGGGGGAGAGAGACGGGGGAGAGAGAGACAGGGGGAGAGAGAGACAGGGGGAGAGAGAGACAGGGGGAGAGAGAGACAGGGGGAGAGAGAGACAGGGGGGAGAGAGACACGGGGAGATTCAGGGGGAGAGGTTGAGGGAGGGAATTCCAGACCTCCGGGCCCCCCCCCCCAGCCAGTTAAAGGCCCGGCTGCCAATGGTGGAGAGATGGGAATCGGGGGAGTGCAGAGATCTTGGAGGGTCATAGGGACTGGAGGAGGTTACAGTGATAGGGAGGGGTGTAGGGGCTGGAGGAGGTTACAGAGATAGGGAGGGGTGTAGAGGCTGGAGGAGGTTACAGAGAAAGGGAGGGGTGTAGGGGGCTGGAGGAGGTTACAGAGATAGGGAGGGGTGTAGGGGCTGGAGGAGGTTACAGAGATAGGGAGGGGTGTAGGGGGCTGGAGGAGGTTACAGAGATAGGGAGGGGTGTAGGGGGCTGGAGGAGGTTACAGAGATAGGGAGGGGTGTAGGGGGCTGGAGGAGGTTACAGAGATAGGGAGGGGTGTAGGGGGCTGGAGGAGGTTACAGAGATAGGGAGGGGTGTAGGGGGCTGGAGGAGGTTACAGAGATAGGGAGGGGTGTAGGGGGCTGGAGGAGGTTACAGAGATAGGGAGGGGTGTAGGGGGCTGGAGGAGGTTACAGAGATAGGGAGGGGTGTAGGGGGCTGGAGGAGGTTACAGAGATAGGGAGGGGTGTAGGGGGCTGGAGGAGGTTACAGAGATAGGGAGGGGTGTAGGGGGTGGAGGAGGTTACAGAGATAGGGAGGGGTGTAGGGGGCTGGAGGAGGTTACAGAGATAGTGAGGGGTGTAGGGGTCTGGAGGAGGTTACAGAGATAGGGAGGGGTGTGTGTGTCAGAGAGGGTGATTCTCGAATGTACCCCCCCCACCCACCAACGCTCCCTTCCACCTCCGGGACCCTGTGCATAAATCCCAGGATGCTGTCCGCTCCATTAGCCGCTCTCTCCACCGGTCCTGACACCTTCCACGCACATCCCCATCCCGGTCTCTCTGCTCCTGCACCCCCCTGCAAAATTTCACCCCGTGTTTTCACATTCCCTGCCCACCTTCTTCCTGCTGAAAGGCCTCACCCCACACGTCTCCGCCAGCCCCCTGCCCACCCAAGATCTGGATCGTTCGTACATGCAGCAGGAAACGCCGGGGTCCCAGGACCGACCCCTGGGGAACTCTGCAGCAGACCTTCCTCCGGCCCCGCCAGAGGTCCAATTGGCCACGACTCTCCGCTCCCCGCTGGTCCGACGAAGTTGTCCCCAGGCTGCGACTGTCCCTCTTATTCCACGAGCGACGGCCTTCCTCTCAAAAGGCTGTCGTGGGGCACTGCACTGAATGTCTTTTCAAAGTCCGCGCGCACCGCATCAACAGCTTGACCCTCATCCACCCTCACTGCCACCTGATCAAAACAAAAACTCCAGCCAGCGACTCAACGCCTCCAGCGGGGGAACCTTTGCTTACCCCCGCTCTCTCGCTCCGCCCGACCGCCTTCAAAGATCGATGGGCACGAACCCCCAGCTCCCTCCGTCCCTGCGCGCCGCCCACAACTCTGCCGCTGAGTCGATGTGAACTCTCCCTGTCCCTTCGGACGAACCGCATCACCCTCACGCTTCTCTGTATTAAACTGCGTTTGCCCTCTGGCCTGCCCACCCTGTCTGCGTCCTGTTGCGGGCGACGGGTGTCACCCTGACCGTTTGTCACCCCCTCCGAGCTTGGGACCAGCGGCTCATTCGGCAACTTGGCACGGGGTCCCAAAGACCCCAGTCCTTCCCACGTTCTCGGAAAGAGCAGAAGGCATCAGCGCCAGGAGCATCGGAGGAACGACCGCTTTAACACAACTCTCCACTTTCTGACCTTCGACCGGCTGTCTACCCCGCTGGACACCGACCCTCCTGACCCACAATTTTGGGGACGAGCCCCTTCTGCGTTAAAGGCGCGCCCCTCAACGAACCCCTCAAAAAGGAGGCGGAGGGCTACGTTCCCTCCCATCCCATCCCATCCCATCCCAGCCCCCGCCCCGCTGTCTCGTTGCCAGGTAGGAGCACCTCTACCGCGTTGACACTCTCTTCCTGTGCCCAGGTTAAAGTTCACAGTGGTCAGCGAACCGCTGGATGGGGAGGAGGATTGTGTAGAGATCGGACATTGCTACGTGCCAATTGCCCAGATGCACCAGACTGGGAAAGATATCATCGAGACCGAGTTTGACAGTAAGTTATTCGGTTCACGACCAACTCCTTCAGTTAGATCCCAGATTGTATCTCACTCCCGGGTGTCTGTTATTCTATATATAAACCCCCCCCGAACCCCTCGATTAGATTCCAGTCTGTAACTCACTCCCGGGTGTCTGTTATTCTGTATATAAACCACCCCAAACCCCTCGATTAGATTCCTGTCTGTAACTCACTCCCGGGTGTCTGTTATTCTATATATAAACCACCCCGAACCCCTCGATTAGATTCCAGTCTGTAACTCACTCCCGGGTATCTGTTATTCTATATATAAACCCCCCCGAACCCCTTGATTAGATTCCAGTCTGTAACTCACTCCCGGGTATCTGTTATTCTATATATAAACCACCCAGAACCCCTCAATTAGATTCCAGTCTGTAACTCACTCCCGGGTGTCTGTTATTCTATATATAAACCACCCCGAACCCCTCGATTAGATTCCAGTCTGTAACTCACTCCCGGGTGTCTGTTATTCTATATATAAACCACCCCGAACCCCTCGATTAGATTCCAGTCTGTAACTCACTCCCGGGTGTCTGTTATTCTATATATAAACCACCCCGAACCCCTCGATTCGATTCCAGTCTGTAACTCACTCCCGGGTATCTGTTATTCTATATATAAACCACCCCGAACCCCTCGATTAGATTCCGTTCTGTAACTCACTCCCGGGTATCTGTTATTCTATATATAAACCACCCCGAACCCCTCGATTAGATTGCAGTCTGTAACTCACTCCCGGGTATCTGTTATTGTATATATAAACCCACCCGAACCCCTCGATTAGATTCCAGTCTGTAACTCACTCCCGGGTATCTGTTATTCTATATATAAACCCCCCCGAACCCCTCGATTAGATTCCAGTGTGTAACTCACTCCCGGGTATCTGTTATTCTATATATAAACCTCCCCGAACCCCTCGATTAGATTCCAGGCTGTAACTCACTCCCGGGTATCTGTTATTCTATATATAAACCCCCCCGAACCCCTCGATTAGATTCCAGTGTGTAACTCACTCCCGGGTATCTGTTATTCTATATATAAACCTCCCCGAACCCCTCGATTAGATTCCAATCTGTAACTCACTCCCGGGTATCTGTTATTCTATATATAAACCACCCCGAACCCCTCGATTAGATTCCAGTCTGTAACTCACTCCCGGGTATCTGTTATTCTATATATAAACCACCCCGATCCCCTCGATTAGATTCCAGTCTGCAACTCACTCCCGGGTATCTGTTATTCTATATATAAACCACCCCGAACCCCTCGATTAGATTCCAGTCTGTAACTCACTCCCGGGTATCTGTTATTGTATATATAAACCACCCCGAACCCCTCGATTAGATTCCAGTCTGTAACTCACTCCCGGGTATCTGTTATTCTATATATAAACCACCCCGAACCCCTCGATTAGATTCCAGTCTGTAACTCACTCCCGGGTATCTGTTATTCTATATATAAACCACCCCGAACCCCTCGATTAGATTCCAGTCTGTAACTCACTCCCGGGTATCTGTTATTCTATATATAAACCACCCCGAACCCCTCGATTAGATTCCAGTCTGTAACTCACTCCCGGGTATCTGTTATTTTGTATATAAACCACCCCGAACCCCTCGATTAGATTCCAGTCTGTAACTCACTCCCGGGTATCTGTTATTCTATATATAAACCACCCCGAACCCCTCGATTAGATTCCAGTCTGTAACTCACTCCCGGGTATCTGTTATTCTATATATAAACCACCCCGAACCCCTCGATTAGATTCCAGTCTGTAACTCACTCCCGGGTATCTGTTATTCTATATATAAACCCCCCGAACCCCTCGATTAGATTCCAGTCTGTAACTCACTCCCGGGTATCTGTTATTCTATATATAAACCACCCCGAACCCCTCGATTAGATTCCAGTCTGTAACTCACTCCCGGGTATCTGTTATTCTATTTATAAACCACCCCGAACACCTCGATTAGATTCCAGTCTGTAACTCACTCCCGGGTATCTGTTATTCTATATATAAACCACCCCGAACCCCTCGATTAGATTCCAGTCTGTAACTCACTCCCGGGTATCTGTTATTCTATATATAAACCACCCCGAACCCCTCGATTAGATTCCAGTCTGTAACTCACTCCCGGGTATCTGTTATTCTATATATAAACCCCCCCGAGCCCCTCGATTAGATTCCAGTCTGTAACTCACTCCCAGGTATCTGTTATTCTATATATAAACCCCCCCGAGCCCCTCGATTAGATTCCAGTCTGGAACTCACTCCCGGGTATCTGTTATTGTATATATAAACCCCCCCGAAACCCCTCGATTAGATTCCAGTCTGTAACTCACTCCCGGGTATCTGTTATTCTATATATAAACCACCCCGAACCCCTCGATTAGATTCCAGTCTGTAACTCACTCCCGGGTATCTGTTATTCTGTATATAAACCACCCCGAACCCCTCGATTAGATTCCAGTCTGTAACTCACTCCCGGGTATCTGTTATTCTATATATAAACCACCCCGAACCCCTCGATTAGATTCCAGTCTGTAACTCACTCCCGAGTATCTGTTATTCTATATATAAACCACACCGAACCCCTCGATTAGATTCCAGTCTGTAACTCACTACCGGGTATCTGTTATTCTATATATAAACCACCCCGAACCCCTCGATTAGATTCCAGTCTGTAACTCACTCCCGGGTATCTTGTTATTCTATATATAAACCACCCCGAACCCCTCGATTAGATTCCAGTCTGTAACTCACTCCCAGGTATCTGTTATTCTGTATATAAACCGCCCCCCCCCCGGACCCCTCGATCAGATTCTGTGGATCCCCGGTGCGCTGGCTATCACTGGGCCTGTTTAACCCGATACTCTCGATGTCCCTCAGTGCTGGAAGCCGGGCGAGAGACGGAGGTGATCGGGAAGATGGCAGTGACAGTGGAAGGAGTACCGGCCCTACGAGCGATTGTGGCCGAGGAGGCGGTGGGCTGACCTCGGAGGGCGAAGGTCATCGGACGCATCGTCCGGGCAGGAGCCCCTGCTGACCGGGCCGTGGGCATGAGGAGCCTCTCGTTCGCTCCTCCGCAACCCCCCCCACCCCCCCCCCCACCACCACTTCATAATAAAGGCATAGTTTTCTCAACTTGCGGGCGTCAGTCGTTCTTCAGGGCATCCGAGTCTCATCGCTGTTCAGCGAGCTCAGGGTCAGGGACAGTCAGAGTTCAATTGCAAGTCGCCAAGCGCGCCCAGCAAAAAAAAAAACAGGGACGCCATTCTGCCCGTCCGGTCTGCGCCGGCCCTTTTTGGTCGAGCTATACCCAATTTGCCCTACTTCACCAACCCCCACCCCCACCCCCCCCCCAACCCCTCCACACACACACACACACACAGTCGAAGATTTGAAAAACAAGGTCGAGGAGTCCGTCATCCAGGCGACGCTGGAGGAAGAACGGGCGGAGGCTGCTCAGCCCCTCGCGCTCGTCACAGGCGAGCAGGGGCAGAGGCCATTCAGCCCTTTGCCTCGCCCGGCTATTCAACCTGGGGGAGGGAGGGTTGCAGCCGATCTGCACCCTTAACTCGTCCACCCGACCGCATTACCCTGCCCGTCAGAACTCGGGAAGGGGGCGGGGGGGAGGGGGGGGGGGGGTTAATAAACAGGACTTGGCTGTGAGACAGGCAGACAGAGAGAGAGCGAGAGCGAGCGAGCGGCTGGTTTTATATAAATTGTACTTTATTGAGAAAGGGATATCACGACAACTCAAAAGAGAGAGAGAGAGAGAGAATAAAGAAATGGGAAAAGCTGGGGAGCACGGGAGACATGGACCCCGGGCCAGATGCTGTCTCCCAGAACAGGACAGGCGAGAGCGGGTCAGTCTGTCGACAGGTCAGGACCGGGTGCCGTGCCCCCCTCCAGACTCCCCCGACAATCTACCGGGCCGGAGAGACCCACCACTGTAACAGGAAACCACCCCTCACTTTCCCGTCTGCTCCCCCTTCGTCCCCTGATCTCTCCCCACGCGACGCAACCCCCCTCCCCACCACCCCCCACCCCACCCCCCCCCCCCCACCCCTGCTCACCCACCCCCCCCCCCCAACCCAAATCTTTCCCCCTTGTGGGGCTCTGGCTGATATACAAAAAAAGAAATCACACGGGCAGGATTCCAAACGGAAGGAACACGTCTATTCTTAGAAAAACAATATTCCTGTATCACCCCCACTGACCCCAGCCCCCCCCAACCCCTCCCTTCTCCCCGCTACCCTCATTCACCGGGACAGGCGGTGACTGACACAGACACATTCAGGATGGGAACCGCACGAGACTTTCCCTCCAAGGCAACATCTTCCCTCCACAGAGGGAGAACTTCAGAGGGCTTCACTCTCTCTCACACACATCCACATACACACAGGGAGACACACACACACACACACACAGGGAGACTCACACACATCCACACACACACACACAGGGAGACTCTCACACATCCACACACACACAAACACACAGGCAGACTCTCACACATCCACACACACACACATCCACACACACACACACAGGGAGACTCTCACACATCCACACACACACACACACACACACACACACACAGGGAGACTCACACACATCCACACAGACAGGGAGACACACACACACACACACGGAGACTCACACATCCACACACACACACAGGGAGACTCACACACATCCACACACACTCACACAGACAGGGAGACTCACACACACACACACACACACAGGGAGACACACACACACACACACACACACACAGGGAGACTCACACACATCCACACACACACACACACACACACACACACACAGGGAGACTCACACACATCCACACACACACACACACACACACACACACACACACACACACACACACACACACACACACACAGGGAGACTCACACACATCCACACACACTCACACAGACAGGGAGACTCACACACACACACACACACACAGGGAGACACACACACACACACAGGGAGACACACACACACACACACAGGGAGACACACACACACACACAGGGAGACACACACACACACACAGGGAGACACACACACACACAGGGAGACTCACACACATCCACACACACACACACAGGGAGACTCTCACACATCCACACAGACAGGGAGACTCTCACACACACACACACACACACACAGGGAGACTCTCACATCCACACACACACAGGGAGACTCTCACACATCCACACACACACGGAGACTCTCACACATCCACACAGACAGGGAGACTCTCACACACACACCCACACAGAAACACGGACGGAGACTCACACACACAAACACACACACACAGAAACACAGACACAGGGAGACACACACACACACACAGAAACACACAGACAGGGAGACTCTCACACACATCCACACACAAACACAGACACAGGGAGACTCACACACACCCAAACATACAGACAGGGAGACAAACACCCAGACACAGAACCACACACACAGACAGGCAGACACACACACACACACACACACACACACACACACACACAGACAGGCAGGAAGGCACACCCACAGACAGATAGGCAGGCACACCCACAGACAGATTGGCAGGCACACCCACAGGGTCACACACACACACACACAGACAGACAGACACAGACCGACAGGGAGACACCCACACACAGAGGGTCTCACACACAGGCAGGGAGACACCCCCACACACACAGGCAGTTCCCGTCAAACCCCGGAGAGGGAGGTCGTGGGGGTGGGGTTGGGGTTGGGGGAGGGGGGTTGGTGACAGACAGAAGAACGGGGAGCGGGGAGGGGATAAAAAAAAACCCCCCCCGACACGTTTGTAGAAATCATCACATGTCATGTTGGTCTGCGAAATATTAACAAAAAAACAAAACAACAAAAAAAAAACGAGACAGGGAAGCGGAATCGGAAAACTGGAACGGACTGAAAGAAAGGTAAAGATACGTCTGAACATTGCTGCTGCCGCTACCACCGCCGGAGTCGGGATTCAGAGGGAGAAGCGGATCCACCTCTGTCGTCGTCACCCCCCCCCAACCCCCACACACATACACACGCCACCAACCAACCAACCAACCCCTCCCCCCCCCCCTTCGGCTCATTTCCTCCTCCTCTTCTTACTGGTGACTCGAATCACCGGCCCTTTCCTCTTCCGGCTCCTGGGGTCCTCCTCCTCCTCGCGGTATTCACGGTCAGCTGTAGCAGGAGATTGATGGGGAACGAGTAGTGGAAGGGGTGGGGCGGTGAGACAGAGATCAGGCAGGGTGTCAACGCCAGAACGGCAAGTTTCAAACTCTCACAACAATTTATACTACACGAGAGAGAGAGAGAGAGAGCGGGGAGGGGGGAGGGGAACAGATCCGATTGGCTGGCAATTTGGCTTTCGTTGGGGCGAGGCGAGCTCCCGGGTTAATTCCCCCCTCCAAAAAAAAGCGCGAGGCTTGAACATCCTCCTCTTTGGCCGGCAGAGAACGGGTCGCTGCCCAAGAGCTTTCAGCACGTATTAGTGAGCCACATTACAAGCTGGGCTGCCTATGCTACAATTGGCTGTCAGGGCAGCAACGATGGATGGTTTGAAATTTAGCATTCTTGCTTTTTACCCTGAGTGAAAGGCCAGTAGCTTCCTTCTTTTTAAAAAAAAAAAATTCATTCACGGGGATGTTGGGGGGGGGGGGGGGTGGCTGGGCCAGGCCCAGCGTTTATTGCCCATCCCTAATCGCCCCATGAGAAGGTGGTGGGTGAGCTGCCTTCTTGAACCGCTGCAGTCCCGTGTGATGTAGGTACACCCACAGCGCTGTTAGGGAGGGAGTTCCAGGATTTTGTCCCTGTGGTGTAGGTACACCCACAGTGCTGTTAGCGAGGGAGTTCCAGGATTTTGTCCCCTGTGGTGTAGGTACACCCACGGTGCTGTTAGGGAGGGAGTTCCAGGATTTTGTCCCCTGTGGTGTAGGTACACCCACGGTGCTGTTAGGGAGGGAGTTCCAGGATTTTGTCCCTGTGGTGTAGGTACACCCACAGCGCTGTTAGGGAGGGAGTTCCAGGATTTTGTCCCCTGTGGTGTAGGTACACCCACAGCGCTGTTAGGGAGGGAGTTCCAGGATTTTGTCCCTGTGGTGTAGGTACACCCACAGTGCTGTTAGGGAGGGAGTTCCAGGATTTTGTCCCTGTGGTGTAGGTACACCCACAGTGCTGTTAGGGAGGGAGTTCCAGGATTTTGTCCCCTGTGGTGTAGGTACACCCACAGCGCTGTTAGGGAGGGAGTTCCAGGATTTTGTCCCTGTGGTGTAGGTACACCCACAGTGCTGTTAGGGAGGGAGTTCCAGGATTTTGTCCCTGTGGTGTAGGTACACCCACAGTGCTGTTAGGGAGGGAGTTCCAGGATTTTGTCCATGTGGTGTAGGTACACCCACAGCGCTGTTAGGGAGGGAGTTCCAGGATTTTGTCCCTGTGGTGTAGGTACACCCACAGCGCTGTTAGGGAGGGAGTTCCAGGATTTTGTCCCTGTGGTGTAGGTACACCCACAGTGCTGTTAGGGAGGGAGCTCCAGGATTTTGACTCAACGACAGTGAAGGAACGGCTGATATATTTCCAAGTCGGGATGGTGAGGGGCTCGGAGGGGGAACTTCCAGGTGGTGGGTGTTCCCCATGTGTCTGCTGCCCTTGTCCTTCTAGATGGTAGCGGCCGTGGGTTTGGGCGGCGCTGTCGAAGGAGCCTTGGTGAGTTGCTGCAGTGCATCTTGTAGATGGTACACACACTGCTGCTACTGTGCGTCGGTGGTGGAGAGAGTGAATGTTTGTGGATGGGGGGCCGATCGAGCTGGAGGGGGTGGGGGGGCTGCTTTGTCCTGGACGGTGTCGAGCTTCTCGAGTGTTGTGGGAGCTGCAACTCATCCAGGCGAGTGGGGAGTATTCCATCACATAGAAACTAGGTGCAGGAGGAGGCCATTCAGCCCTTCCAGCCCTGCTCCCCCCAATTCATCATAATCAAGGCTGATCATCCAACTCAATATCCTGCTCCCCGCTTTCTCCCCATACCCTCTGATCCCTTTCACCCCCCAGGAGCTCCATCTAACTCCTTCTTGACAACACACAATGTTCGGGCCTCAACTCCTTTCTGTGGTGTTGAATCCCACCGGCTCACCGCTCTCTGGGTGAAGACGTTTCTCCTCATCTCAGTCCTAAATGGTCTACCCCATATCCTCAGACTGTGACCCCCCTGGTTCTGGACCCCCCCCCCCCCCCCACCCACACCACCATCGGGAACATCCTTCCTGCATCTACCCTGTCTGGTCCTGTTAGAATTTTATAGGTTTCTATGAGATCCCCCCTCATTCTTCTGAACTCCAGCGAATATAATCCTAACCCACTCAATCTCCCCTCATATGTCAGTCCCCCCATCCCAGTTATCAGTCTGGTAAACCTTCGCTGCACTCCCTCTATAGCAAGAACATCCTTCCTCAGATAAGGAGACCAGAACTGCGCACAATATTCCAGGTGTGGTCTCACCAAGGCCCCTGTACAATTGCAGCAAGACATCCCTGTTCCTGTACTCGAATCCTCTGGCTATGAAGGCCAACACACCATTTACCTTCTTTACCGCCTGCTGCACCTGCATGTTTACATCAGCGACTGGTGTACAAGGACACCCAGCTCTCGTTGCACATTCCCCTCTCTCAGTTTATAGCCATTCAGATGATAATCTGCTTCCTGTTTTTGTTACCAAAGTGGACAACCTCACATTTATCCACATTACACTGCATCTGCCATGCATTTGCCCACTCACTCAGCTTGTCCAAATCACACTGAAGCGTCTCTGCATCCCCCTCACAGCTCACCCTCCCACCCAGCTTTGTGTCATCTGCAAATCTGGAGATGTTACATTTAATTCCCTCATCTAAATCATGAATAGATATTGTGAGTAGCTGGGGGTTCCAGCACCAATCCCTGCGGTACCCCCACTAGTCACTGTCTGCCATTCGGAAATAGACCCGTTTATTCCTACTCTTTGTCTCCTGTCTGCTGACCAGTTCTCTATCCACCTCAACATACTACCCCCCAATCCCACGTGCTTTAATCTTACACCCCGATCTCTCATGTGGGACTTTGTCGAAAGCCTTCTGAAAGTCCAAATAAACCACATCCACTGGCTCCTCCCCCCCTCATCGACTCTACTCGTTACACCCTCGGAGAAGTTCCAGTAGATTTGTCCAGGATGATTTCCCTTTCGTAAATCCATGCTGACTCTGTCCGATTCTGCCACTGATTTCCAAGTGCTCAGCTATTAAATCTTTTACAGTGGACTCTAGAATTATCCCCACTACCCACGTCAGGCTGACTGGTCTATAATTCCCTGTTTTCCCTCTCCCTCCCTTTTTAAATAGCAGGGTTACATTAGCTACCCTCCAATCTGTAGGAACTGTTCCAGAGTCTCTAGAATCTCAGAAGATGACCACCAATGCATCCACTATTTCTAGGGCCACTTCCTTAAGTACTCCAGGATGTAGATTATGAGGCCCTGGGGATTTATCCACCTTCAATCCCATCAATTTCCCCAACACCATTTCCCTACTTATACTGATTTCTATCAGCTCCTCCCTATGTTCCCCAACACTTCAGTGACTAGTGGGGGCACCACAGGGATCGGTGCTGGGACCCCCAGCTACTCACAATATCTATTCATGATTTAGATGAGGGAATTAATTGTAACACCTCCAGATTTGCAGATGACACAAAGCTGGGTGGGAGGGTGAGCTGTGAGGGGGATGCAGAGATGCTTCAGTGTGATTTGGACAAGCTGAGTGAGTGGGCAAATGCATGGCAGATGCAGTGTAATGTGGATAAATGTGAGGTTGTCCACTTTGGTAACAAAAACAGGAAGCAGGTTATTATCTGAATGGCTATAAACTGAGAGAGGGGGATGTGCAACGAGACCTGGGTGTCCTTGTACACCAGTCGCTGATGTAAACATGCAGGTGCAGCAGGCGGTAAAGAAGGTAAATGGTATGTTGGCCTTCATAGCCAGAGGATTCGGGTACAGGAACAGGGATGTCTTGCTGCAATTGTACAGGGGCCTTGGTGAGACCACACCTGGAATATTGTGAGCAGTTCTGGTCTCCTTATCTGAGGAAGGATGTTCTTGCTATAGAGGGAGTGCAGCGAAGGTTTACCAGACTGATTCCTGGGATGGCGGGACTGACATATGAGGGGAGATTGAGTGGGTTAGGATTATATTCGCTGGAGTTCAGAAGAATGAGGGGGGATCTCATAGAAACCTATAAAATTCTAACAGGACTAGACAGGGTAGATGCAGGAAGGATGTTCCCGATGGTGGTGGGGGGAGTCCAGAACCAGGGGGGTCACAGTCTGAGGGTACGGGGTAGACCATTTAGGACTGAGATGAGGAGAAATGTCTTCACCCAGAGAGCGGTGAGCCGGTGGGATTCAACACCACAGAAAGGAGTTGAGGCCCAAACATTGTGTGTTGTCAAGAAGGAGTTAGATGGAGCTCTTGGGGGGTGAAAGGGATCAGAGGGTATGGGGAGAAAGTGGGGAGCAGGATATTGAGTTGGACGATCAGCCATGATCCTGATGAATGGGGTTTGGGGGGGGGGGGGGGGGGGGGGGTAGCAGGGCTGGGAGGGCTGAATGGCCGACCTCCTGCTCCTGGTTTCACCTTTCTCGTGTCACCTCAAGGCGAGTCTGACCATCTCTGCAGAGGCCTGGGTGAACGCTTCCCTCCTGACCGGCGGTCCCCACTCTCTCTCACACACTCATCTGATTTCTCTGAACGTCAGAACTGCTCATCCCCGCCAACCTCCTGCGGTAGCAAGCACCCCACCCCATCCCTTCCCCTCCCCTCACCCCCCCCCTCCTTTCTAAACAGCCATCCAGTGTCCAGGAATCCCTCCCTGCTTCTTGACTGGAGTTACGGGCACCCGCCTTGGATTTAAAGCAACGGCGTTTGCCGGTTCTCCCCCCCCACCCACCCCCAGCAGCCCAAGCCACACCCTATCGGGCAACAATCAGGATACCTGCGAGTATCCGCCTCACGGAGAGGGAAGGGCGCCAGCCTCTTCACCATCTTGCCCGACAGCCGTAAGATACGGAGACCGGAACTGTGCACGGTGCTCCGAGTGTGGTCTAACCGAGGAGATACGGAGACCGGAACTGTTCACGGTGCTCCGAGTGTGGGTCCAACCGAGGGGGATACGGAGACCGGAACTGTTCACGGTGCTCCGAGTGTGGGTCCAACCGAGGGGGATACGGAGACCGGAACTGTGCACGGTGCTCCGAGTGTGGGTCTAACCGAGGGGGATACGGAGACCGGAACTGTGCACGGTGCTCCGAGTGTGGTCTAACCGAGGGGGATACGGAGACCGGAACTGTGCACGGTGCTCCGAGTGTGGGTCTAACCGAGGGGGATACGGAGACCGGAACTGTGCACGGTGCTCCGAGTGTGGTCTAACCCAGGGATACGGAGACCAGAACTGTGCACGGTGCTCCGAGTGTGGGTCTAACCGAGGGGGATACGGAGACCGGTACTGTGCATGGTGCTCCGAGTGTGGGTCTAACCGAGGGGGGGATACGGAGACCGGAACTGTGCACGGTGCTCCGAGTGTGGTCTAACCCAGGGATACGGAGACCAGAACTGTGCACGGTGCTCCGAGTGTGGGTCTAACCGAGGGGGATACGGAGACCGGAACTGTGCACGGTGCTCCGAGTGTGGTCTAACCCAGGGATACGGAGACCGGACCTGTGCACGGTGCTCCGAGTGTGGTCTAACCCAGGGATACGGAGACCGGAACTGTGCACGGTGCTCCGAGTGTGGTCTAACCGAGTGTGGATACGGAGACCGGAACTGTGCACGGTGCTCCGAGTGTGGTCTAACCGAGGGGGATACGGAGACCGGAACTGTGCACGGTGCTCCGAGTGTGGTATAACGGTCCGGTCTAACCGGTGATTTCTGGGACAGTTTTGAAATGCCAGGAGTTGTCTCGAGGAACAGACGATTCCAAACTCACCTCTTCGAGCTTCCTCTTCCAGCTCATCCCAATCCTTCCCGCTCTCCTCCTCACTGCCCAAGGTTTCCTCGCTTGCTGTAGGTGTAGAACAAAACTGAGGTCAGACTCTCAGCAACTAACACTGACTGCGCCACACTCCCTCAGTACTGACCCTCCGACAGCGCGGCTCACCCTCAGCGCTGAGCGTCCGACAGTGCGGCACTCCCTCAGCACTGACCCTCCGACAGTGCGGCACTCCCTCAGCACTGACCCTCCAACAGTGCAGCTCTCCCTCAGCACTGACCCTCCAACAGTGCAGCTCTCCCTCAGCACTGACCCTCCAACAGTGCAGCTCTCCCTCAGCACTGACCCTCCGACAGTGCGGCTCTCCCTCACCGCTGACCCTCTGACAGTGCGGCTCTCCCTCAGCACTGACCCTCCAACAGTGCAGCTCTCCCTCAGCACTGACCCTCCGACAGTGCGGCTCTCCCTCAGCACTGACCCTCCAACAGTGCGGCTCTCCCTCAGTACTGACCCTCCGACAGTGCGGCTCTCCCTCAGCACTGACCCTCCAACAGTGCGGCTCTCCCTCAGCACTGACCCTCCGACAGTGCGGCTCTCCCTCAGTACTGACCCTCCGACAGTGCGGCGCTCCCTCAGCACTGACCCTCCGACAGTGCGGCTCTCCCTCAGCACTGACCCTCCGACAGTGCGGCTCTCCCTCAGCACTGACCCTCCGACAGTGCGGCTCTCCCTCAGCACTGACCCTCCCACAGTGCGGCTCTCCCTCAGCACTGACCCTCCGACAGTGCGGCTCTCCCTCAGCACTGACCCTCCGACAGTGCGGCTCTCCCTCAGCACTGACCCTCCGACAGTGCGGCTCTCCCTCAGCACTGACCCTCCGACAGTTCGGCTCTCCCTCAGTACTGACCCTCCGACATTGCTGCACTCCCTCAGTACTGACCCTCCGACAGTGCGGCTCTCCCTCAGTACTGACCCTCCCACAGTGCGGCACTCCCTCAGCACTGACCCTCCGACAGTGCAGCTCTCCCTCAGTACTGACCCTCCGACATTGCTGCACTCCCTCAGTACTGACCCTCCGACAGTGCGGCTCTCCCTCAGCACTGACCCTCCCACAGTGCGGCTCTCCCTCAGTACTGACCCTCCGACAGTGCGGCTCTCCCTCAGTACTGACCCTCCGACAGTGCGGCTCTCCCTCAGTACTGACCCTCCGACAGTGCGGCTCTCCCTCAGTACTGACCCTCCGACAGTGCGGCTCTCCCTCAGCACTGACCCCTCCCCCCCGACACTCACCGGATTCCTCCGTCTCTGACGAGTAATCCTCATCGCTGTCCTCGTCTTCCACGTCATCGTCCTCCTCCGAAGGGTTGAAGGTCTCGTCCTCCAGCTCGGACTCCGAGTCCTGCTCCTCCACCTCGCTGCCCTGGTGAGGGGGGGGGAAGCACAAGGCAGGTGGGGTGAGCGAGCGGGGTGAGCGAGCGCCCGCTGGCCGGGCTGCCAGAGCGGTGCCGGGAGCCGAGGGAACAGCTCTCAGGCCGGTACCGAGCCCCACGGCGCAGCACAGCAAGATCCCGGGCTCCCGCCGCGCCTCCCGGACGGTGATGCCCTCGTGGGCGGGGCGGGCGGTCAGGACTGGCACCGGAAAGGGAGGGGGGGGGGAGGGAGAGGGGGGGGCATTCGACCAGCTCCACCCACGCAACGACCTAAGGAGACGTATGGGAACAGGTGACCAGACGCTCGCTCGGAGATGTGGCTACGAAGGAGAGGGACTGAAAGGAATAGAGGCGGAGGTGCGTGTTTGGGGGGGGGTTTGAGGGAGGGAATTCCAGAGCTCAGGGTACCCCCCCACTCCGAGACAGCTGAAGGCCCGGCCGCCAACGGAGGAGCGATGGGAATCGTGGGGAGGATCGAGAGGCCGGAATCGGAGCAGATATCGGAGGGTCGTAGGGGGCTGGAGGAGGTTACAGAGATAGGGAGGAGTGTAGGGTCTGGAGGATGTTACAGAGATAGGGAGGAGTGTAGGGTCTGGAGGAGGTTACAGAGATAGGGAGGGGTGTAGGGGCAGGAGGAGGTTACAGAGATAGGGAGGGGTGTAGGGGCTGGAGGAGGTTACAGAGATAGGGAGGGTCGTAGGGGGCTGGAGGAGGTTACAGAGATAGGGAGGGGTGTAGGGGCTGGAGGAGGTTACAGAGATAGGGAGGGGTGTAGGGGCTGGAGGAGGTTACAGAGATAGGGAGGGGTGAAGGGACTGGAGGAGGATACAGAGATAGGGAGGGGTGTAGGGGCTGGAGGAGGTTACAGAGATAGGGAGGGGTGTAGGGGCTGGAGGAGGATACAGAGATACGGAGGGGTGTAGGGGCTGGAGGATTTTACAGAGATAGGGAGGGGTCTAGCGGGCTGGAGGAGGTTACAGAGATAGGGAGGGGTGTAGGGGCTGGAGGAGGTTTCAGAGATAGAGAGGGTTGTAGGGGCTGGAGGTGGTTACAGAGATAGGGAGGGGTGTAGGGGCTGGAGGAGATTACAGAGATAGGGAGGGTTGTAGGGGCTGGAGGAGGTTACAGAGATAGGGAGGGGTGTAGGGGGCTGGAGGAGGTTACAGAGATAGGGAGGGTGTAGGGGTCTGGAGGAGGTTACAGAGATAGGGAGGGGTGCAGGGAGCTGGAGGAGGTTACAGACATAGTGAGGGGTGTAGGGGACAGGAGGAGGTTACAGAGATAGGAAGGGGTGTAGGGGCTGGAGGAGGTTACAGAGATAGTGAGGGGGTGTAGGGGGCTGGAGGAGGTTACAGAGATAGGGAGGGTTGTAGGGGCTGGAGGAGGTTACAGAGATAGGGAGGGGTGTAGGGGGCTGGAGGAGGTTACAGAGATAGGGAGGGTGTAGGGGGCTGGAGGAGGTTACAGAGATAGGGAGGGGTGTAGGGGCTGGAGGAGGTTACAGAGATAGGGAGGGGTGTAGGGGCTGGAGGAGGTTACAGAGATTGGGAGGGTTGTAGGGGATGGAGGTGGTTACAGAGATAGGGAGGGGTGCAGGGGGCTGGAGGAGGTTTCAGAGATAGGGAGGGGTGTAGGGGGCTGGAGGATGTTTCAGAGATAGGGTGGGGTGTAGGGGCTGGAGGATGTTACAGAGATAGGGAGGGGTGTAGGGGGCTGGAGGAGGTTACAGAGATAGGGAGGGGTGTAGGGGGCTGGAGGAGGTTACAGAGATAGGGAGGGGTGTAGGGGGCTGGAGGAGGTTACAGGGATAGGGAGGGGTGTTGGGGCTGGAGGAGGTTACAGAGATAGGGAGGGGTGTAGGTTCTGGAGGAGGTTACAGAGATAGGGAGAGGTGGAGGGCTGTAGGAGGTTACAGGGATAGGGAGGATTGATTGGGGCTGTAGGAGGTGACAGAGGGTGTCGGTGAGGGTCAAGGAGGGAACTAAGGGTGAGAATTTTAAAATCGAGGTGCTATTGTTCCCACAGTCAGTGCGGGTGAGTGGGTGAGGGTGGGGAGAGGGGGAGGACAGGGACAGGAGAGTTCGGGACCCACAGTCAGTGTGGGTGGGTGGGTGAGGGTGGGGAGGGGGGAACAGGGACAGCAGAGTTCGGGACCCACAGTCAGTGCGGGTGGGTGGGTGAGGGTGGGGAGAGGGGGAGAACAGGGACAGCAGAGTTCGGGACCCACAGTCAGTGCGGGTGGGTGGGTGAGGGTGGGGAGAGGGGGAGAACAGGGACAGCAGAGTTCGGGACCCACAGTCAGTGCGGGTGGGTGGGTGAGGGTGGGGAGAGGGGGAGAACAGGGACAGCAGAGTTCGGGACCCACAGTCAGTGCGGGTGGGTGGGTGAGGGTGGGGAGGGGACAGGGACAGCAGAGTTCGGGACCCACAGTCAGTGCGGGTGGGTGGGTGAGGGTGGGGAGAGGGGGGGGACAGGGACAGCAGAGTTCGGGACCCACAGTCAGTGCGGGTGGGTGGGTGAGGGTGGGGAGGGGGGGGACAGGGACAGCAGAGTTCGGGACCCACAGTCAGTGCGGGTGGGTGGGTGAGGGTGGGGAGAGGGGGAGAACAGGGACAGCAGAGTTCGGGACCCACAGTCAGTGCGGGTGGGTGGGTGAGGGTGGGGAGGGGACAGGGACAGCAGAGTTCGGGACCCACAGTCAGTGCGGGTGGGTGGGTGAGGGTGGGGAGAGGGGGAGAACAGGGACAGCAGAGTTCGGGACCCACAGTCAGTGCGGGTGGGTGGGTGAGGGTGGGGAGAGGGGGAGAACAGGGACAGCAGAGTTCGGGACCCACAGTCAGTGCGGGTGGGTGGGTGAGGGTGGGGAGAGGGGGAGAACAGGGACAGCAGAGTTCGGGACCCACAGTCAGTGCGGGTGGGTGGGTGAGGGTGGGGAGAGGGGGAGAACAGGGACAGCAGAGTTCGGGACCCACAGTCAGTGCGGGTGGGTGGGTGAGGGTGGGGAGAGGGGGAGAACAGGGACAGCAGAGTTCGGGACCCACAGTCAGTGCGGGTGGGTGGGTGAGGGTGGGGAGGGGACAGGGACAGCAGAGTTCGGGACCCACAGTCAGTGCGGGTGGGTGGGTGAGGGTGGGGAGAGGGGGGGGACAGGGACAGCAGAGTTCGGGACCCACAGTCAGTGCGGGTGGGTGGGTGAGGGTGGGGAGAGGGGGAGAACAGGGACAGCAGAGTTCGGGACCCACAGTCAGTGCGGGTGGGTGGGTGAGGGTGGGGAGAGGGGGAGAACAGGGACAGCAGAGTTCGGGACCCACAGTCAGTGCGGGTGGGTGGGTGAGGGTGGGGAGAGGGGGAGAACAGGGACAGCAGAGTTCGGGACCCACAGTCAGTGCGGGTGGGTGGGTGAGGGTGGGGAGAGGGGGAGAACAGGGACAGCAGAGTTCGGGACCCACAGTCAGTGCGGGTGGGTGGGTGAGGGTGGGGAGGGGACAGGGACAGCAGAGTTCGGGACCCACAGTCAGTGCGGGTGGGTGGGTGAGGGTGGGGAGAGGGGGAGAACAGGGACAGCAGAGTTCGGGACCCACAGTCAGTGCGGGTGGGTGGGTGAGGGTGGGGAGAGGGGGAGAACAGGGACAGCAGAGTTCGGGACCCACAGTCAGTGCGGGTGGGTGGGTGAGGGTGGGGAGAGGGGGAGAACAGGGACAGCAGAGTTCGGGACCCACAGTCAGTGCGGGTGGGTGGGTGAGGGTGGGGAGAGGGGGACAGGGACAGCAGAGTTCGGGACCCACAGTCAGTGCGGGTGGGTGGGTGAGGGTGGGGAGGGGGGAACAGGGACAGCAGAGTTCGGGACCCACAGTCAGTGTGGGTGGGTGGGTGAGGGTGGGGAGAGGGGGGGACAGGGACAGCAGAGTTCGGGATTACAGCAGATGTGGAACGTGGCCACGAGAGCATTCGGACCCACCGATGGTCAGGGGTGGGAGACACGCGCCACAATGAAGGGGCAAGATACAGGGCAATGAATCTGAGCCTTCACATCCCTCCACCCCCTTCACACTCCCCCCACCCCCTCTCCACGTACATCACCCTCGGGCTCCAAGAACGACCAGCCTCCCTGCTCAAAGAAACCCTCAGGGTCATCCACAATGGTCTTCATGATCTTGGTCCAGTTCAGTGACTGTACGCCCTCTGTATACTTCAAATCACAGGAACTGCAGCACAGAGGAGAAGGAGGGAAGACACTGTAACACCAAACTCACGCTATCTCACTCACACTCAGTCACAGAACCTCTCAAATTCACCAGCATAACACCAAGCACGGGGTTAGATACAGAGTAAAGCTCCTTCTGCACGTCCCCATCAAACACTCCCAGGACAGGTACAGCACGGGGTTAGATACAGAGTAAAGCTCCCTCTACACTGTCCCCATCAAACACTCCCAGGACAGGAACAGCACGGGGTTAGATACCGAGTAAAGCTCCCTCTACACTGTCCCCATCAAACACTCCCAGGACAGGTACAGCACGGGGCTAGATACAGAGTAAAGCTCCCTCTATACCGTCCCCATCAAACACTCCCAGGACAGGTACAGCACGGGGTTAGATACAGAGTAAAGCTCCCTCTATACCGTCCCCATCAAACACTCCCAGGACAGGTACGGCACGGTGTTAGATACAGAGTAAAGCAGCCTCTACACTGTCCCCATCAAACACTCCCAGGACAGGTACAGCATGGGGTTAGATACAGAGTAAAGCTCCCTCTACACTGTCCCCATCAAACACTCCCAGGACAGGTACAGCACAGGGTTAGATACAGAGTAAAGCTCCCTCTACATTGTCCCCATCAAACATTCCCAGGACAGGTACGGCACGGGGTTAGGTAGAGTAAAGCTCCCTCTACACTGTCCCCATCAAACACTCCCAGGACAGGTACAGCACGGCGTTAGATACAGAGTAAAGCTCCCGCTACACTGACCCCATCAAACACTACCAGGACAGGTACAGCACGGGGTTAGATACAGAGTAAAGCTCCATCTACACTGTCCCCATCAAACACTCCCAGGACAGGTACAGCACGGGGTTAGATACAGAGTAAATCTCCCTCTACACTGTCCCCATCAAACACTCCCAGGACAGGTACAAAATAGGGTTGGATACAGAGTAAAGCTCCCTCTACACAGTCCCCATCAAACACTCCCAGGACAGGTACAGCACAGGGTTAGATACAGAGCAAAGCTCCCTCTACACTGTCCCCATCAAACACTCCCAGGACAGGTACAGCACGGGGTTAGATACAGAGTAAATCTCCCTCTACACTGTCCCCATCAAACACTCCCAGGACAGGTACAGCACGGGGTTAGATACAGAGTAAAGCTCCCTCTACACCGCCCCATCAAACACTCCCAGGACAGGTACAGCACGGGGTTAGATACAGAGGAAAGCTCCCTCTACACTGTCCGCATTAAACACTCCCAGGACATGTACAGCACGGTGTTAGATACAGAGTAAAGCTCCCTCTACACTGACCCCATCAAACACTACCAGGACAGGTACAGCACGGGGTTAGATACAGAGTAAATCTCCCTCTACACTGTCCCCATCAAACACTCCCAGGACAGGTACAGCACGGGGGTTAGATACAGAGTAAAGCTCCCTCTACACTGTCTCCATCAAACACTCCCAGGACAGGTACAGCACGGGGGTTAGATACAGAGTAAAGCTCCCTCTACACTGTCTCCATCAAACACTCCCAGGACAGGAACAGCACGGGGTTGGATACAGAGTAAAGCTCCCTCTACACTGTCCCCATCAAACACTCCCAGGACAGGTACAGCACAGGGTTAGATATAGAGTAAAGCTCCCTCTACACTGTCCCCATCAAACACTCCCAGGACAGGTACAGCACAGGGTTAGATATAGAGTACAGCTCCCTCTACACTGTCCCCATCAAACACTCCCAGGACAGGTACAGCACGGGGTTAGATACAGAGTAAAGCTCCCTCTACACCGTCCCCATCAAACACTCCCAGGACATGTACAGCACGGGGTTAGATACAGAGGAAAGCTCCATCTACACTGTCCGCATTAAACACTCCCAGGACATGTACAGCACGGTGTTAGATACAGAGTAAAGCTCCCTTTACACTGTCTCCATCAAACGCTCCCAGGACAGGTACAGCACGGGGTTAGATACAGAGTAAATCTCCCTCTACACTGTCCCCATCAAACACTCCCAGGACAGGTACAGCACGGGGGTTAGATACAGAGTAAATCTCTCTCTACACTGTCCCCATCAAACACTCCCAGGACAGGTACAGCACGGGGTTACATACAGAGTAAATCTGCCTCTACACTGTCCCCATCAAACACTCCCAGGACAGGTACAGCACGGGGTTAGATACAGAGTAAAGCTCCCTCTACACTGTCCCCATCAAACACTCCCAGGACAGGTACAGCACGGGGTTACATACAGAGTAAATCTGCCTCTACACTGTCCCCATCAAACACTCCCAGGTCAGGTACAGCACGGGGTTAGATACAGAGTAAAGCTCCCTCTACACTGTCCCCATCAAACAATCCCAGGACAGGTACAGCACGGGGTTAGATACAGAGTAAATCTCCCTCTACACCGTCCCCATCAAACACTCCCAGGACAGGTACAGCACGGGGTTAGATATTGAGTAAAGCTCCCTCTACACCGTCCCCATCAAACAATCCCAGGACAGCTACAGCACGGAGTTAGATACAGAGTAAAGCTCCCTCTACACTGTCCCCATCAAACAATCCCAGGACAGGTACAGCACGGGGTGAGATACAGAGTAAAGCTCCCTCTACACTGTCCCCATCAAACACTCCCAGGACAGGTACAGCACGGGGTTAGATACAGAGTAAATCTTCCTCTACACTGTCCCCATCAAACACTCCCAGGACAGGTACAGCACGGGGTTAGATACAGAGTAAATCTCCCTCTACACCGTCCCCATCAAACACTCCCAGGACAGGTACAGCACGGGATTAGATACAGAGTAAATCTCCCTCTACACTGTCCCCATCAAACACTCCCAGGACAGGTACAGCACGGGGTTACATACAGAGTAAAGCTCCCTCTACACTGTCCACATCATACATTCCCAGGACAGGTACAGCACGGGGTTAGATACAGAGTAAATCTCCCTCTACACTGTCCCCATCAAACACTCCCAGGACAGGTACAGCACGGGGTTACATACAGAGTAAAGCTCCCTCTACACTGTCCACATCATACATTCCCAGGACAGGTACAGCACGGGGTTACATACAGAGTAAAGCTCCCTCTACACTGTCCACATCATACATTCCCAGGACAGGTACAGCACGGGGTTAGATACAGAGTAAAGCTCCCTCTACACTGTCCCCATCAAACACTCCCAGGACATGTACAGCACGGGGTTAGATACAGAGTAAATCTCCCTCTACACTTTCCCCATCAAACACTCCCAGGACAGGTACAGCACGGGGTTAGATACAGAGTAAAGCTCCCTCTACACTGTCCCCATCAAACACTCCCAGGACAGGTACAGCACGGGGTTAGATACAGAGTAAAGCTCCCTCTACACCGTCCCCATCAAACACTCCCAGGACAGGTACAGCACGGGGTTAGTTACAGAGTAAAGCTCCCTCAAAACCGTCCCCATCAAATACTCCCAGGACAGGTACAGCATGGGGTTAGATACAGAGTAAATCTCCCTCTACACCGTCCCCATCAAACACTCCCAGGACAGGTACAGCACGGGGTTAGATACAGAGGAAAGCTCCCTCTACACTGTCCCCATCAAACACTCCCAGGACAGGTACAGCACGGGGTTAGATACAGAGTAAAGATCCCTCTACACCGTCGCCATCAAACACTCCCAGGACAGGAACAGCACGGGGTTAGATACAGAGTAAATCTCCCTCTACACTGTCCCCATCAAACACTCCCAGGACAGGTACAGCACGGGGTTAGATACAGAGTAAATCTCCCTCTACACAGTCCCCATCAAACACTCCCAGGACAGGTACAGCACGGGGTTAGATACAGAGTAAATCTCCCTCTACACTGTCCCCATCATACACTCCCAGGACAGGTACAGCACGGGGTTAGATACAGAGTAAAGCTCCCTCTACACTGTCCCCATCAAACACTCCCAGGACAGGTACAGCACGGGGTTAGATACAGAGGAAAGCTCCCTCTACATTGTCCCCATCAAACACTCCCAGGACAGGTACAGCACGGGGTTAGATACAGAGTAAAGCTCCCTCTACACTGTCCCCATCAAACACGCCCAGGACAGTTACAGCACGGGGTTAGATACAGAGTAAATCTCCCTCTATACAGTCCCCATCAAACACTTCCTGGACAGGTACAGCACGGGGTTAGATACAGAGTAAATCTCCCTCTACACCGTCCCCATCACACACTCCCAGGACAGGTACAGCACGGAGTTAGATACAGAGTAAAGCTCCCTCTACACCGTGCCCATCACACACTCCCAGGACAGGTACAGCACGGGGTTAGATACAGAGTAAAGCTCCCTCTACACTGTCCCCATCAAACACTCCCAGGACAGGTACAGCACGGGGTTAGATACAGAGTAAAGCTCCCTCTA